>APFE030963104.1:158991-400769 GCA_000404065.3 Pinus taeda | reverse complement strand
TTTTCTCCATCTTCTCCCCTTGTATCTGACAGGGGGAAAAATGATGGTCATCTACAAGCTTCAAAGCCACATCAAGCGAGCCTGAGCCACAACCTGCCACACCAGTTTCAGAGTTGTAGCCAGAGACAAAAGATGCTTGAACATGCCTTCAGTTGGCGATGTGGGACACTTCCTCTAGCAGAAGACTTACAGCTTCTTGCCAGTTTTGGAAGAGTTCCAGGAATTGCATAAGCATTCCAGAGTTGTTGGTCATCCTTAAACCATCACAGGTTGAGACTTCCCTTTTCAGGTTGAAGTTTTACCTTTTACGCAGGGTGAGGCCTCCCTTTTATGGTTGAAGGTTTCCCTCTTTAAAACAATAGGATCACTTCTTCTAGCAGAAGACTTACAGTTTCTTGCGAAGTTTGGAAGAGTTCCAGGAACTGCACTAAGCGTTCCAGTGTTGGTGGTCATCCTTAAACCACCGCCCTTTATGCCAACATTTCATAGAGCACATTCAGCCTAGTGCTGCCATGCATATTTGCACATTTTGTATTACAGCTCTTTTCTTGGACTCATACATAACCCTTCGGATTAAGGGGGGGAATGTTGGACACCTAATCCTAAAGGGTTAGTGTGGAAGCCGAACTGACTAAGTAGTCCAAGGGACCTTGGGATGTGAATCCCAACGGTCACCAAATGTACTATAAATGTATATCAAATTGTTAATAAAATTGTATCGCATGCTTTATCTTTCACATTTGTTCTCGCTCCCCATGTGTGTTTAACACTTCTTGTATTAAAACATTCTAGTGCATCTTAACAAGAGAACCACTATAGGTTTTTTAATTTAAAAAAAAAGTGGTGTTATATTCCCACAAACCATTGGTGTCACTAATGTATTAAAACACCCTCGTGTGTCTTAGAAAGAGCACCTCTAGGGGTTTTTAATTTTTGTAAGATGTGGTGCTATATTCCCATGAAGCACCGGTAGGTCTCATGTATTAAAACATCCTGGTATCTCTTAACAAAGCACTACTATAGGGTTTTTAATTTAAAAAATGTGGTGTTATATTCCCATGAAGCACTAGTGTGGTTCATGTATTAAATGCCACGGTGTGTCTGAGAAAGAGCACCGCTAGAGGCTTTTTAATTAAAAAAATAATGTGATGCTATAATTCCAACGAAGCATAGGTGCGGTTCATGTACTAAAACGCCCTAGTGCATCTTAACAAAAGCACCACTATATGGTTTCTAATTTAAAATAAAAAAAGAGTGCTCTTGGAAATAATATGCATTAGTAATGTTATAATAACACACCAAACAAGGGTTAAATAAAAAATTCTACTGGTCATTAATTTTATTTTTACCATATGCAGTGTTGTAGAGCTTTGAAGCATTGGCTCCACTCCTTCCTCATGCAAGCACCCTGCCATTGGTGCTTCTCTTACTTACCATCCTTCTGTACTATGCTCAGTGTGTGGCTTTCCAATTTTCTCAAACAACTGTGAGATTATTTTTTCTCGTTTATGTGTCAACTATTCCTCCCCAAAGATCAAATGTCCAAGTAATGTTTATGTTTCTCTGTAATTTAATATTTTAGCGGATTAGAATCGCAAAATAGGTCAAAAATCCATTATTTTTGAAATTGTTTTCCTATCGGTGCGTTTGATAGGTTCAACTTGCACCAGTAGTAGTGCAGCCTGTAAATTTATAGGGTGCATTGCAATTTGATGTGTGAGCCTAATGCACCACAATTTTTTTGGTGTGTTTCATAAATTACAATGCACTAGGAAAAGCTATAAATTATTTGTTAGTGCGTACATTTTTAGGTTACGCCTAGTGTGTTTATATTTACCAAACGCACTACACACATAATATTATAAAAATATAGCTCGATGCATTTGATAACGTAAACATTCTGCACCGATGGGAAAACATTATACATACACACTAGTGCGTAAGGCTGTATTGGCGCACCGCATTGAAAATTTATATATGTGAACAAAAAGTGGTGCATCATATGTATATACTATTGGGTGTGTGTAATATTCTTTCCTCGACTAGTCACACACACACACCATGTTCGTTGCACTGAGCGTAGCAGTTAGGAGTTTTACATGGGGGTGGTAGCGCACTTGCGTAGGGTTTGGGCCAGTACCCTCAGAGTTCTATTTTCCTATATATATGCAAACCCAAGGCTGGGGGGAGGACCCAAAGATGGTGGGTGGACCTACCTATTGTTTTGTGCATGGGTTTTGCACATGGTCTTGGGCATGATGGCTTTCCACCCAAGGTATTTTGTAGATCTGGTCAAGGGAACTACAGTTATATTCTAATGCAAGGTTAATTGATTGGCTTTTTGAATTATTCGACATATATATATATATATATATATATATAAACTGTAACATGAAAAGGAACATAATAAAAAAATCAATCTGGTAGTCTCAGTTTTGGGATCTAGGCAAAAAACTCTATGTATTTGTCCTATGTTGTCGCCATTGTACATTTCCTATTTTAAGAATTCATTTGCAGCTAATTTTTGTACATGGTTAAAACCTTCATTTCATATTAGAGTTGTTTCAGCTTCAAGGGGATTCATTTTTTGCTGAGGGGTTTCAATCAGGCTTGTGGTAGACCCTGTTTAGTGGGAGATATGCATGATCGATTCTTGTGGTGAAAGAATATGACAAGTAGTGGAAATATAGAGATCTAGAAATCTAATGGTCATAATTTTGAATTTTGCAAGCTCAAGATGGAGGATATGCTGGTGGATAAATATCATTGGATCATGGCAGATCTCGGTACTAAACAAATGATGATGTCAGTAGAGTATTGGGTGAAGTTGGATCAGAAGGTAAAGAGAACAATACAGTTTTGTATGTAAGATTGAGTATTATTGAATGTATAAGGGGAAGCTACAACGAAGGATTTGTGGGTCAAGTTATGGATTTTGTACCAATCTAAGTCTCTAGTGAACAAATTATTCTTGCAAAAACATTGTATAACCTAAGGATGAAGGATGGAGACTCAGTGACAGAGCATCTAAACGCCTTTAATATTATGGTAAGCCTGGTGTTATCTGTTGATATAAAAATTTCAAATGAAGATAACTGCATCAACTTGTTGTGTTCTCTACCAAATTTGTGGGATAGTCTGGTTGTTGCAATAGGTAGCAATACAACTACCTTGATGTTTGTTGAAATAATCTCATTCTTGTTGTTATAAGAGATGAGATGGAAAAATATCAAGAGACAAAATGGAGATGCCTTGTCTATATTATGATGGTCCCAGAACAGAAAGAAGTCCTCTAGTGGGAGATCTAAATCTCAAGGAAAACATGTAAAGGTATGCTGAACATGTGGAAAGGAAGGAAACTACAAAAAGGACTGTATATCTAAAGCTCATGAGAAAGGAAATGGATCTGATTATTCTCCTTCTGCAGAGGTGAAAACCACTTCAGATGAAGGTGGGGATGTTTACTTGGCTTCTTCTTCAAGTACACATGTAGATCACGAGGCATGGTTGATTGACTTAGGTGCATTATTTCTCTTCACTCCCCATAAGGAGTGGGTATGTGAGTGTGAGAAATATGATGGTGGTGATGTCCTCTTAGGGGATGATAGGAAGGCTAGAATCATTGGACATGGAAAATTCAAGCTAAAGTTACAAGGTGGAAGAATTAGATTACTTCCTGACATTCTTCATATTCTTGCAATAACCAGAAATATTATTTCTGTAAGCAAGATGAATGATGTAGGTGTAAAAAAATATTCAAGAACGATACCTACAAGATGGTTCGGGGAGAATGGGTATTGACACGGGGAGTTCATATTGGAAATATGTATAAGATTCTAGGTAGAATTATTATTGATGGGTGTAATAGTTTTGTGGTTCCTAAAAGTGGAGCAGAAAACCTAGTGGTCTCTGGAGAAAATACCATGTTATGGCATCAAAGGCTTGGACATATTGGAGAGAAGGGCCTTTGAATACGACATGCTAATTGTATGGTAGATATTATGTCTAATTCCTCTCTAGATTTCAATTTATCTGAACATTGTTTATATGGGAAGTACAATTGGGTAAGATTCTCCTCTGGTAGTAAAAGGGTGAAAGGGATATTAGATCTTATGCACAAGACGTGTTTGGACCTGTATCAGTTCCATCATGGGGTAAGTTAGCAGACTATGTCTCCTTCATGGATGAATTCTCTAGGAATACATGGATATATTTCCTCAAGAATAAATTTGAATTCTTTGACGGGTTTAAGGAATTGAAGGCTCTGGTGGAAAATAAGACAGAGAAGAAGATCAAGGTGTTTAGGATAGATAATGGTGGAGAGTTCAGCAAGAAGGAATTTGAAGAGTTTTGTAATAAGTGTGGTATAGAATGACAAAATAATACTCCATACGCACCTCAAGAAAATGAAGTTGTAGAAACAATGAATAAGACATTGATGGAAAAGGCAAGAAGCATGTTCAGTGGTGTGGGGATAGGACAAGAATTAATGGTAGAGGTAGTGGACACTGCGTGTTACTTGGCTATCATATCACCTTCATTAGTGTTGGAGGACAAGACTCCACATGAGGTATGGACTTGTAAGAAACCCCCTCTTTCACATCTGAGGGTATTTGGATGTGATTCATATGTACATGTTCGAAAGGAGAAAAGAACCAAGTTGGATAGTAAATTTGAAAGGTGCATCTTTATTGGGTATAAGGATGGTTTAAAAGGTTATTAGCTTTCGAACCTAGAAACAAGGAAAGTTGTGTACAACTGATATATGGTGTTTACAAAGGTGAAATATGTTATTAAACATGAATTCCTAGCAAAGGAAACTAAGAAGATAGAGTTCTATCTAAAGGAGGAACAATCAGACTATAGTAGAACAGGAATCAAAAGAGGAAGAGCCACAAAATCCATCTTTGAGAAGATCAGTTCAAGAGAGAAGGAAGGCAGAAAGGTATAGTCCATCTACTTTTTGTTCAAATTTTTCTTTATCTAACACTCATGATGATCCCAAAACTGTTAGGGAGGCAGTAGATTCCGAGGATTGAAAACTATGGAAAGAGGTCATGGTTGATGAAATGGAATCTTTAGAGAAAAATGAGGCTTTGGATCTCACAGAGTTTGCAGGTGGATGGAAACCCATTGGAAGAAAATGGGTGTTTAAGAAGAAGATGAATGCAAAAAGAAATGTGGAGAAATACATAACTCGATTGGTAGAAAAAGGTTATTCCCAGGTGTCAGGGATTGATTTTCGTGATATTGTATCTCCTGTTGCCAAGTTAGCTTCTATTATATTACTTTTATTTGTTTTTGTTGCTCTTTATTTTGAGGTAGAATAGATGGATGTGAAGAGAACATTTCTTCACGAGGATCTCTAAGAAGAAATATACATGAAGCAACTTGAAGGCTTTATAGTGAAGGGTAAGAAATAAGTGGTACACAAGTTAAAAAAGTCTCTGTATGGGTTAAAACAGTCACCAAGGATGTGTTATCATAATTTTGATACATTTATACAAGGACTTGGCTTCACCAAAAGCAAAGCGGATCACTATGTGTATTTTAAATGTGGATGATATGTTGTTAATTGCAATTGACAAATAAATTATCTAGGATTTGTAGACCCAGTTGTTCTCCAAATTTTACATGAAGGATCTTGGTGCTAGAAACTATATTTTGGGCATGGAAATTACATAAGATCGAGGAAAGAGGAAACTCTCGTTAAACCAAAGGAAGTATGTGTATACAATAATAAAAAAGTTTAATATGAAGGATAGTAAGTCAGTGAAGGTTCATATTCTTGTAGGTGTAAAATTATCTACGAAACAGTGCCCCAAGACATAGGAAGAGGAAGAGAACATGTCTTGTGTTCCATATGAAAGTGTAGTCGCTAGCTTGATGTATGCAATGGCCTGTACTAGACAAGAAATTGCATATGTAGTGGGATTATTGAGTAGGTTTATATCAAAACTAGGGAAGGATCACTGGACAACAATAAAGAGAGTTTTTAGGTATGTGCGTTGTGCTAGTGATCATGGTCTATGCTACCAAGAAAGACTAGGATTGGACAAAGTTTTGGACATTCATGGCTTTGTTGATGTAGACTCGGCTAGAGATCTGGATCGGAGAAAATCTTCAACTGGGTATGTGTTTAACCTATTTGGAGGAGCAGTCAGTTCAATGAGCAAGAGACAATCTGTAGTGGCACTTTCAACTACAGAGGCATAATATATGGTAACCACTCATGTAAGAAGGGAAGAAATTTGGTTGCAGAGATTGCAGTGTTCAAGTATGGGGTTAGTACATTGAGCTGTAAGGATAGGCCGTGATAGCCAAAGTGCAATTTTCTTGGAAAAGAACCCTTATTATCATTCAAAGACAAAGCACATTGATGTTCACTATCACTTTGTGAGGGATATCGTTGAGAACAAAAAGTTGTTACTTGTAAAGGTGGGTACTTTGAAGAATGTTGCAGATGTATTGACAAAGTCTGTGAGCACTGAGAAGTTTTTTTGTGTAGAGAAACAATCGGCGTTGTATGGCTGGACCAATGACAAAGATCTCCTGTGACCCCCTGTGTGCAAAAGAAAACAAGTGGGAGAAATTTGGGTGTGTATCTTCTTTCCACAACTAGTGGCATACACAGGGGGGTCACAAGGGGAGTGACAGTCCCCGTGTTTGTTGCACCGAGCGCAATAGGGAGGGCAGTAGACCCCTGGCATGGGGTGCATGACAATGCCTCAAGATGTTTTTCCTATATACATGCAGACTAAAGGATGGGGGGAAACCAAAATATGGTGGGATGACATACCTATGGTTTTGGGCATGATGGTTTTCTCCCCAAGGTATTTTCTAGATCTGGTGAAGAGAAATATGGTTATGTTCTAATCTAGAGTTAATGGATTGGGGTTATGAAGGATTAAACATTTATATATATGTATTGTAACATTGAAAGTAACATAATAAAAAAATCAATTTGGTAGTCCCAGTTTTGGGATCCAAGGGAAAATCTCTATGTATTTGTTTTATCTTGTCGCCATTGTATATTTTTTGTTTTAAGAATTCATTTACAGGTTAGTGTTGTACAAGGTCAAAACCTTCATGTACTGATTTGAATTGGATCATTATATTTTAATTTCATCCATCTCGATGCGTTTGGAGTGGAAAAGGTGGAGGAATTAGCTCACGAGACTGTTTTTACTAGGAGGACCCAGCTTAGACGAAACGAGGTCTGAATCCTTCTAGGAGAGATTTGAGGCATCAAAAGACGTATTTTGGGAGTAAAAATTTTCCACTTAAGCCCCACACATTTTCATGATATTCTACGCACATAAATATTTTCAATGGCAGAAGAATTATTTCAATCAGACTCTGTATGCAAAAGTTATATCACTCAGAAGTTGACCTTCCTGTTTTCACACCTATAGTTCAAAAGGATGCCGCTTTAGCCCCCATTATTCATGGAAATGGGTTATCCATGTGCTTTTTATGTAAAATACTCTAGAACAGTATATTTTGCAACTCTACTTAAGAGTTGTTGTAGTCAAACTTAACCACTAGTAGGCTATCGGGTTGTGTTATAACCAGGCCACTGGGAGGAAGAGGCATTTGATTCTTTCGAGAGAATTTTATTCCATATTTGAGAAAAGATATCCAGGAGAGATAGGAGGTAGAGTGCATAGAGAGGATTTTTGCAGTGTAGTAGCCCACAAGCTACAGACATTACTTCTTTGTATATGCAGCCATATTTCTAGACAAAGAAGTAGAGTGAAGTGGCCTCACCTTCCAGCTGGTTTTTCTCCCGAAAAGGTTTCCCAGACATCATATATTGTGTATTATGTGTGTGGGATTATTTTCTTTTCTCTAATTTTCTGCTTGATTTACTTTTACATGCATGCACTAATTACAATGCATTTTATAGATATAGAAATTAAATAAAACTGTAATAGTGTGGAATCTCAAATTTTTAATATAATATTATCATATACCTTGTGATGAACTGTCCAGTGGAATATCAATGACAGTTTATGGATCACGTACACACTATTGTTTGTGTTGTTATGTTAGATAGTGCACCAGAACCAGCTCATTATTGTTTTTAGGGTGCACCGAACATATTTTTCTCTTGTTAATTGAAAGTTACATGTCCATATTTATAAAACAATTTTCATTTAATAATTTCTTTTTTATGTTTTATGTATGAGGATGATGTATTTTATATGTCAATCATGTAGCAAAGATTTCAATAGAGTGAGTAGCAGTATGAGTAGGAAAAAATGGTGGACCAATACAATGTGGTCTAACCATGGGAGGCACAAGAGAGGGAGAGGGATTTATACACTTTCCCTATTAGCACAGCCACCCGAGCGCTCTTGAGGAATGTAAGCCTCATTAATTACTATGAGGAGGCTACATCCCTAAAGACACTCTCTAGCTTGTTGGCACAACTGATCGGTTGGTGGAATCTCTAGCATCATTCTTTCTATGTGGTTCATGAGACATGGTAGAGGCCCTCTAAGGAGGACATATATTAAATCACTACCCTATAAAGGAGAGGGGAGGATTTTCCAAGTTTCCTAATGTCCCCCATGGGGTCGAAGTATAGAGTTAGATTGTCTACTCCCAGAGAAATGCTGGGGGTCATGTAGACTGTACGATAGATTTTCAGGTGCATGATGGACAACTATGGATTGCTTCTTTTGTTACACAAGAGGTTAGGTACCTCTCATTATTAGTGACCCCCATTACACACTATACTAGTCATGGTTAGCGCATTCTTAGCACTCTTTTTTTTATGTTGATTCTTTAATGCAAGCACCATGATGTATCATATAGTTTGCCATTTTTTAGGTGGTTTTGTTAGGATTTAGATATAGGTCGTGCGATGAACATGGGAGGAAAAAATTCCCTTTAACTTCAGATCTTTTTTGTTTATTTTTTTAGATGTTTCCAAAGATGAGGACTAAATTTTACCATCATCCTCGTAGGCCAATGACTGAGGTACAAACATGCATGTTAGGCTAGATGATGCCTAACATGGGTCTGCCATAGTATTCAACTAGGATTTTTTCCGAGGACCTGGTGCTATTCACTAGTTAGGATGACCACATGTTTACCTTGGTATCGTGTTTGTACATGGGGATGGATTAGAGACAATTTCCCAACTTCCTCTTCACACCAGATGAGCCCACAGATGATAGAGGTAATACTAGTGTTTTATTTAAAGTAATCTTGTTTCATTTTATTGTCTTAATTAAATAGAATATAATTTATTTTAGCACATTCTTTAACTTGTTTTACTAAATTCATTAAAGAAATTGTTTAATTGTTGTTGTGTACTATATATTTTGTGGACATCGACACATTCATTGGGGACATGCCTCCCCCACCAATGGGCTTAGATGTAGAGATGGGTGAAGCCCAAGAGGATGAGGCACATGATCCTTAACATTGGTCTCATATTTAGGATGGACTATTGTGATCAATTGTCTATATTTTCTGTTGAAGAGGTAGTCCACCCTACAAGCGCTCGAGACATTAGGGTAAAACATAAGCCCCTGAAGCTCATTACGGATTGGTTTTATGATATTATAAATCTTATGCGTCATATCATCATAGCTAACTAGCTATTGGGAGCGAGGATGGATGCAGGGAATGTAACAAATACATCACATGAGTCTTCATGCAATGTTAACCCATTGAATCATGATGATGAGGGTGGTGATCATGCTTCTCATATTACTACCCATCAGATCATGGACAAGGTATTGGTGAACCTTCTGGTAGTCCTACAGCTTGTCATCATTTGCCTCATGATGGTCACCCAGTACTAGCGACAATGCCCCATGTTTCTCTTGAGAGACCAGACTAGCCACCTTTTCCTCCACCAAATAGTTTTACTATTGAAGAAGTATTTGACCCTCTATCATCTTATGCTACAAAGGAGGTTAAAACTACTATGTCTGTTGTATAAAATATTCGATAGAAATCATCTGACTTGATGGAGTTGTTTGATTTTTTTGCATGTTTATGCAATTAATTTATATGTTGGTGTTGATGTGTATATTGTTAAGTCATGCTAGATATGTTCATTTAATGTGCTTGGGGATAGATGTGTGTGTGATAGAGATTATTTCGTATGAGACATATATTAATTTGAGGATGTGTGTGGTGTTGATGTTAGATTACAATTCTTGTGTTTGGTTAGATGCCATCAAAATGATGATGCCTTGTTAGATTATTATATTTTTGTGCTAGATAATGACATTTATATGTGCTAGAGGTGTATATAATTGGTTGATGGTAGTGAATTTGAATGTGTATCTTAGATAATATGTATATTTTTTAGATGGATATCATCATGATATTTATTTTTATGAAATAATATTTATTATATCTTGTGTATTAGTGAACTTATATCAAAATTTTATATATGAAATTACATGCAAAACGATTTACTTAAAATAAAATAAAATATTTTTTTATAAATTAGAAAGTTTAGTATGGTTGAAACTATAACTGTAAAATTACCATAAGTATTTTTTTATTGCTTAGATAGTTCATTCATATTCATTCTAACCTAACTAGTAAAGTATTTCAATACTCACAAGGAAAAAATAAAAAACAAAGGTGAAATATTTTAGTTAGTTCTTAATAAGATGAAAATGTGTAACACATTCAATTTTTAATATAAAATATTAACAATAATAATAAATTTTTCAAAAATACTATTTAAAGAATGAAAAATTACACTTTAGTCTATCTATATATAGATATAGAAAACCACTATAGATCCATCTTAATCACATATTTATCAATGGCTAAAAGAGATTAAATCTTTTGACATGTACATCATTTTGCTACTATTTTCGTTCTTTATTTTTTATTGTGGTTTAAATTTATCTTTTTTTTTTTCTAATAATAAATATGAGTTAACTAATATGGATATCATACTATATTAGATTTAGTTTTTTGAAAATTAATATATTTGATTATTTCTTAATGAACAACTCAAGAAATATTATTTTCCTCACATACTTATCATGAGATAGTGACTAAAATTTATGTTTTCACATTTCTCCTAGATAATATTACATCATGTTCACAATGATCAAGACATGTCTAATTTAAATAATCTACGTATAAATACATAAAAATAGACATTTATTTTACATAATCTAAATAGGAAATAAATTTAGAAGATAAAAATGCATCACCAAGTCTATTAGAAAGTCAAATAAATGGCTCTTAATCACCATCACATTATTTGTCATTTAATTCATAGCCATAAAATATTTATTAATTCAAATTTTGTTTATAATTACCGTTGAAAAGAAAAGTCAAACTATTCCATTATCTATGAAGAAAAAACCAAAACCTCTCATGCATCCATGTAAGTCAATTTGTTTCTCTTATGGGCCATAGAAAGATGTAATAAACATTTCATACATGTATAAGACCTCCTTCTAGTTTATGTCAAAGGAACTTAGCTCAAGTGGTATGCTTCACGATTTGTGTCCCAAGTAGTGTCGGTTCAAGTCTCCAGAAACATGTTGGTATGTGTGACATTTATGAAATAGTTCTACTAATGTTGGAATAGTGGAACTTGTCTCTACAAAGTTACCAATTGTGCCTACTGGAATGTACTCATTATTGTTAAAAAAGATACCTTATTTTAGTTTACACAATGTTGCAAGAAATGGCATTTAAATATAGTAAACATGAATTTACCTCTCATGTCAAGAATTTAATCTTACATATTAATACTCAATTTTTTCATTTTTATAGCCATCATATATTTATCATTACATAACTTATATTAATTTTTAAATAAACAAGAAGAAAAAGCATGTGAACTGATTAATAAACTAATAAGTATCTAAATCTAGAATAAATCTTCAATGTTGTTTCTAAATTCGCTATTTTCTCACTTTAGTTATATTCTTCTCATTTTCCTATATGAGAAGGATTGTGACCTTAAATCCTTATTATCATAGATATTGTACACCATGTTATAAACTACATTTATATTATGGAGATATGTTGCATAGTGAAAACAAGGGAGGTTATTTTACTATATTGAAAAACTTTGACGATGTATGTAGTGGGCCTTTTAGTACACATATATAACACATATATTATTTTCCTTGTCCATTTTCTATCACTTTGTGAGTTAGTTTGGATTGATACTCACAGTGTCATTTGAGAAAATAGATAATATGAATATATTAAGATTGATATCTTAATAAAATATAGTTATAAATTGATAGCTCATGCTTAGAATTAAAATATTTTGATCCATCTTGATGTTTATCCAAAGCCTATAAAAATAGTCTACTGTAAATTATATTTAAACACATTAAAAAACATGTTTGTATTTTAATTTTTAAATTATAAATTACACAATTGGAAATACTTAGTTTCAAGTGTAAAAATGTTTCCATTTCAAATAAACATGTAAAAACATTTGTAAATCTTACTAATTATATAAAATGCCAACAAGACAAATAAAAAACAATATAATTAGAGAAATAAAAAAACAAAAACATAAAAAAATAGTATAAGTGATGAAATAATACAAGTAAATATCACTCTCTATTGTCATCACCCTAATTATTTTCCTCCCTTGGCATGATAACGTTGTTGTTCTCAAAAACATGTTTTGATCTAGGGTCATGTCTGAATACGAACCACCAATCCCTATCCAACACATCTAGGTAAAAGAACACTTCATTGTAATGTTTTTGCAAAATATAAGTCTCCTAGCTTCATGCCACATCTTTCTAGAGTTGATAGATATGAGTCCACTATCACAATATTTCTTTACATTATTCCAGTCAAAGGTGTCCCACCACTTGCACCTGAAAATAACATAGTAGAATGAAGAAAAGTCCACTTGAATGATCTCTTGTAACTTTATGATGTAACGTAACGTCCCTTGTATTTGGTTTTGATCGTGGTGGATATCACCACTAGATTGGTCGAACTCGAATTCCACTCCATAGTCTTGTGCCATGCATCCATCATCAACATCATCCGTGCAAAAATGATGTCCACATGCCCACATAGATGAGAAGAAATTCACCTATAAAAGAGTGAAAAAATCACAGTGTCATGTGTCTAATAACCCAAACATAATTAGAAATATAAAATATTTATGTTACAATTCAAATGTGTAGTATGAAGTTAAAAAGGTATAGAAATATATTATTAGTGAGTTGCTAAACATAATCCCTATTTTTAGTGCATCCTCTTCAACACGTGGGGAATCACCAAATGCACCATATTTCTCTTTGACTTGATAAGCAACCTAATTGTTAGGGTATGGAATTGTCATAATTTATTTTAAATGATCAAGATAAGGCATGGTTCTACCACTGAACCATTTGAATTATTTCCTATCACTATCCCATTTCTTCCCCTCATGCTTGTACAATGCGACCCACAGCTGTGTCACTTCCATATTGTAAAGAGTGATTTTTTTGATGGCTTCAATTTCTAAATTCAAGTCCAGTTAGATTGATTTAAACAGTTTGTTTAAATAAATGTGAGTTTAGTTAGTTAATTCATGCTTGCATATAATTGATGCACTTTAGATAACTGAATATTCTCTCATGAATAACTCATGCATGTCAGTTTAGATAGAGACCCAGTTGAGATCAGAGGAGGGACAATGTACTATCAGTTGGATGGATTTTTCATATAAAGGAAGCTCATCCACGGATAAGGATTTATCTCCTTCAGGATTATGCTATTAGATCAGAGGTTAGTGAGTGTGTGAAGAGGCCAATTCACACAAGTGGCTACACTAGACCCCAAGGAAAATTGCACAAAGAAATGGGAGGCTTGGAGGGCAAAGGAGAAGGTTTGACAGAGGCCTTTGACTGTCTATGAGCAACAGAGGGATTGTAGAGAGAGCAGGATAGCTTGTGAGATGGTTCTTTTTATAATCCAGACTATATTTCCACTTGTATGATAATACAAAGTTGGGGTTTTAGGCTAGGCTTTCCCTTAGTTATTTCTTTTGTGTTATGTGTGATTTATTTTTGCTTATCAGTTATATGTGTTCAATTGGTATAGCTCAATTCGATTAAGCTTCTACATAATTGTTTGTAGAAGTGGATCAAGTATTTTGATTTAGTATATTGCATTATCAGGTGATCTACAGTGGCAATTTGTACATGGTATCAGAGCAAAGGTGATCAAGGAAGAACAACATACAAGAAGGGAGAAATTCGAAGTTTGTGATTCCTGAATATAGAAATCAAGTTCTTATCACATCTCTATTTCACCTATGGCATTCAGTGTTTTAAGAATCAAGTATGCCCTTGATGGCAGCTTGAATTATATAGCCTGGAAGGATCGCATGGAAGCAATATTAGAGGATAATGGTCCCCAAGCCAACTGATTCTACTCAATTGGTGGAATGGAAGAAGTGTGTAGCTAGAGCATGCAGAATCCTTCTAGAGGGAGTTCGTGACCACATAGTCTCAAGTCTGCATGGGAAGGAGACATCATTTTCATTGTGGAAAAAATTGAAAGATCTACATCATAATAACAACGATTAGAGGAAGCTGGCACTGAAGGACAAGCTTCAGAAGATCAAGTGTGAAAAGGGAGACACGATCTCTACGTATCTAAACAAGCTCACCACATGGAGGGATGAGCTTGGATGTGTAGGGATCATGATAGATGATGATGACATGGTGAGTCTTGCACTCCTCATTCTTCCTAAGAGCTGGCATAGCTACCAGGACTTGGTTAGTGGAAGAGAGTAACTGCTAGATTGGGAACGACTTTGGTCAGATCTAATGTAGGAGGAGATAAGAAGAGGCACCACAGATGGTTCTTCATCCAAGGAGGATGAAGAAAATTGCGCCTTAGTGAGTAAGGCAAGGAAGGGGAAGGAGAAGGTTTCTCATTTTGAATCTAGTTCTTCCCATGGTGGGAAGAAGTTTGAAAAATCCAAAATGCGATGTTTTCGTTGTCATGATGTGGGCCATTTTGCTACAAATTGTCCACTGAGGAAATCCAAGAAGGCATCCGTGGAAGGATCAGAAGGTGAGGCACTGGCCTCATAATTTGAGTTGGATTTCACACTGTTCGGATGCATGGTTTCATCCATGATGGGAAATGGTTGGTTTCTTGATAGTGGATCTTCTTTCCACATGACCGGCAATAAGAGTTTGTTTAGTACTTTGCAGGCGAAAGATCTCTAGGTACTCATAGCAAAGGGTAATGACGAAATGTATAGTGTCTCAGGTGTAGGCACAATTGTTTTTCAAAGGGAGCATGGAGCTCACATTACCTTGACTGATGTCAAGTATGTACCAGGATTGAAGAGAAATTTGGTTTCAATCGCGATGCTGGAAGACAGAGGCTATGATGTAGTCTTTAGTAAGGGAAAGGTTTTCCTTCGACATATCACCACTAGACAGGTGAAGCAGATTGGTTCATGGGTGAAGAACCTGTATGCTCTTGAGGTTAAAGATGCATACAAAGCCTTGAGGAGCAAGGAAAATATTGGAAACTTGGTGGTTGAGAGGGAAAGTACATTACCTCTCAACATGTAGTGCCAGAGGAAGTCTCAAATGATTATGGAGGAGCCACAGTTGGTGAAGTAGCTTTAGGAGGTTGTGGAGTAGACACAACTAGAGAAGCTGAGAGGAGATCAAGTAGAGACATCTACTCATGCAGAGACCTCCATAAGGGGAAATTTTGAGCCAGGTGGGTAGAGGGATCACATGCATCCATACCTCCAGGTAAGAGGTGGGGCGATGTGGAGTGACAGTCCCAAGAAGGCTGGAATAGAGGTAGGATCAGTGAGGTACCCAACCTCTTTGATTAGACCTTACTACGGGAGCCCCAACAAGGAGTAGTAGGACTGTCTGAGTGGGTAGAGATAGATGCGGATGGAGTGGAAAAGAGAGCTACAGTGTAGGAGTCCCAACACTATGCAGAGCTAGTAGGCTGCAACAATGCGAGAGGCACAGGAGTGTTGCACCAGTGCAGGATGGCACAGAGAGGTGTGCAATGGTGCGAGATGTATGGAGTGTTGCAATAGCTCATAGATTAGAGAGGAAGCACTTGTCAGTGGCAGATAGAGCTTCAGTGTTAGATTATGTTTATAGCCTAATAGAGAGGTCAGTTGGGAGTTTTTTTTTGTTTCTAGAGTTGCTAGAGCAACCACACTTGGGAGAAGTGTTGCATGTAGAACATTCCAAAGGTACAAGACTAGGTTCGAGTTGAATGCCTTTGTTGTTGAGAGGGAGTGTTGAAGATAGCAATAAGAAATGCTAAAAATAAAAGTGCTAAAAATATCATTGCTATAAATAGCAGTTTAGGTACCAATGTTGGATTGAGAAACAAGGAATGAAAAATGGAAGTTCTAAAAATAGAATTGCTATTTTTAGTAGTTTAGGATGGATTCCAATTTTAATTAGTCCCTGGACTAAAATATGAAGTAAAATTCGAATTTGAACTTAATAGCTATTTGAAAATAAATTAATTAATTCACCATGAGCTAATTAGTTGTGAAAAATAAGACACGAAGTCTATGTGAAAACATGCAACAATTTCTCTATTAATTGAGGAATTTATCCATCCGTTAAAGAGATAAGGATGAGTTCTAATTTGAGTTGTAACTAGTTGGCTCAGTTAAGTGAGCCAAGTCGAGTTAGATTTATTTAAATAGTTTGTTTAAATTAATGTGAGTTCAGTTAGTTAACAGATGCTTGCATATAAGTGCTACACTTCAGATAACTGAATATTCTCTCATGAATAACTCATGCATGTCAGTTTAGATAGAGACCCGGTTGAGATCAGAGGAGGGACAGTGTACTATCAGTTGGATGGATTTTTCCTATAAAGGAAGCTCATCCATGGAGAAGGATTTATCTCCTTTACGATTGCACAGTTAGATTAGAGGTTAGTGAGTGTGTGATGAGGCCAATTCACACAAGTGGTTGCACTGGACCCCAAGTAAAATTGTGCAAAGAAATAGGAGGTTTGGAGGGTAGAGGAGAAGGTTTAAGAGAGGCCTTTGACTATCTATGAGCAATAGAGGGATTGTAGAAAGAGCAGGATAGCCTGTGAGCTAATTCCTTTTGTAATCCAAACTATATTTCCACTTGTATGATAATACAAAGTTGGGGTTTTAGGCTGAGGCTTTCCCATGGTTACTTATTCTGTGTTATGTGTGATTGATTTCTTCTTATCATTTATATGTGTTCAATTGATCTAGCTCAATTAGATTAAGCTTCCGCATAATGGTTTGTAGAAGTGGATCAAGTATTTGCTTTAGTATATTGCATTATCAGGTGATTTACAGTGGGAATTTCTATAGCAATTTCTCAACATATGTGTTAAAGAATTATGGATCATTTCTCTTTATCTATCTCATATGTCCTAATCCATTCAGAGGGTGTTATTATTGCAACCTTTGGGTTCTCTCACTATATTTCGTAGGTGGTCACACCACCTAGCCTTCAGAGAAGGTGCACAAATTTTACATCCATGATACCCTTTTGTTACAAGACCTGTGAAATTATTTTATACAGGGCACATTAGCGATCATGAATATTAGAAAAATTACAGTGAATTAAATTAATATGTGAGATAATATTGTTACGTATATAAACAAATCAATAAAAAAATAATTTACAAGAGAAAACTCCAAAGCCTCGATAATCATGTATGTTGTAAGCACATATGACATACAACGTAAGAATCATCTCAGTTTCAATGGGTCTTGATACATCTAAAACATGTATCCCTTCCCATAATTACTTCAATTCATCTATCAACGTTTGTGAGTAGACATCCATATTCTTCTGTTGTCTTCTACTAGGGACTATGAGAGCCGACATAAAATATTTTTTCTTCATGGACAATCATGGGGGGTTATTGCTATTGATCACTACTACATGCCAAATAAAATAGTTGGCTTTTTGGAGGGAATATGGGTTCATGCCATCCATGGTTATGTTGAGTTGTAGACTTCATACTTTATCCTTGAAGTTTTCAAGCCATGTATCCTCTATATACTTCATGGATATTGAATCAATTGGGATTCACATAATTGCCGAATCACTTCTGTGTGAGGCATGCCATCCCTGCGACATAGTTAATTATTTACAAAAAAGGAGCCGTTGAATCCTTGGGATTATAGGCATTTACCTCAATATCTTATGACGAGGATCATGTGATTTACCCATTTATTTTTATTTATAGTACTTTTCATGCCAAAATTTCAGACGTATCTCTTTTTCTACATATTCTCCTCTATATCGAATACAATCATTCAAACATGCATGACATGATATGTATTCAACACCCAACATTCTAATCAATTGATTTACCTCTTTGGAGTTACCTGACAAGATATTATCACTCGAAATAACCTTATCTTTGAATAACCTATAGTTGGTGGGGAATATAATTGTACAATGTCACTATTTAACATTTATAAATAGATCATTTTTAATATTGTTTGTATGAAACTATTTCTCAAAATATAAGGGACTTGATTGATCATGGAGGTGAATTACCTCAACATTTTCAAGAAAAATGATTTTGACATACCAAACTTTGTTTTCAAGTTGCACAACAATATTATTTTCCCCATATCAGTATACTTTTACTTGCCATCAAGTCTAAAGAGAGGGGTGGTTGAAGTAGATTTCTATATTTCAAATAAGGTGGTAGTGATATTAACATCATCCCCTAGCCCATATTTTTGGAATGCATCTAACAACATTGCCTGCATCGCAATCCTATCCTCTAAGTAATCATTTATACCGAAGTCTATTTTATTGCCTCCATTGCCAACTTGTGATGGAGAACTATTATTTTTGTAGTCATTCCTAATTGGTGGGTCTAGAAGTAGTGGGAATTGAATAGGTGGTTGTCTCAATCATTCTTTATATGCTTACTCTTTGAGTCTTTCTCTTCATTCAACCTTCTCTTGATTTGACATTGTAGCAGGGTGCATCGAACGATCGTAGGTGGAGAGCATCATCACTAGAATCATAATTTCAAAAAATAATGAACATTAGTACATCAATAGTATTAGTAAGCGTGTTAATCAATTGGTTTGTTGAAATTACATTATACCGAACAATTATTACCATTGTTGATCTAGGATTACGACTGGAAGATGCCATGTTCCAAATGGCAAGACAAAGTGGTTTTTCATTTTCAACTACCAAATGATATGTTGCTCCTGATAAGAGCTTTTGATGTTTTTGAAATGGAGGAATAATTTTTTCATATGAGCTCAATTTTGAATCAGGAACCTACAATTTTGGATAAATTCTTATTCAAATTAACATGGATTAAAAACAAAATTCAATTACATAATCAAAATATAAATAAAGTCTAAACTTACTGGGGATGGAAAGGGAGAACCTTGTGATGGAGTTTGATCATCAATATGGAACGAGATGGAATTTGAAGAATTGGCCATTTGATATTATGAGATTTTATCCTTGTGTTTGAGTAAAATCAGAAATAAAAATTTGTGTACATCACTAAAATTAATTTCGAGAACCATATAACCACAATTTGAATTTCAATATGGTTTTCAAACCATTTTCAAGAATAAGGTGACTTTAAGTGGAAAACATATACTATGAACTACTATAACTCAAGCAGACCAATCCTAAATGATAATTTGAGATGAATATGCCATTTTATGTGAAAATAAAATTTCATATAGCTTTTAAACCCTATCAATGCTCTTATCAAGATGAATCACACCAATGCATTTCAATAATAACTACACTAGGGTGTTAAAATAATAACAACACTGGTTTTTTGCATTAGAAAAAAAAAGTATTTTTCCATTTCGATGCTCTTATAAAAATTACAACACCACTGTGTTTAAATACAAGCTACACCGTTGCATTAAAATATTAACTGTAACATTTTGGGATTTTGAAAAAAAATAAAATTAATTGTCATGTTGGTGTGTTAAAAAAATTTGGCGCCCCATCAATTTCGACGTGCTTTACTTCTAAATACATGTATGCTCTTTACTATTGAACACACTAGTCTTAACATTAAGTGAAAAAAATGTGAGTTCCTTTCTTTTTTTCTTTTAGATTGAGAAATGAGCAATAATTGAATTTTCGAAATCTAATTCCATAAAGTCTTTTAAATAGTAAAAATTTATTCACTATTTCATTATTTTTCCCAAAATTTCAAGGGATTAATTTGGGAGAGACATACTAGGAGCATTGTGCAATAGAAAAATACTTTGGAGGAACAAAACTATTCAGAAGATCAAAAGCTATAAGGTATGGTGATTCACTCAAAACCCTGCATCATAAAAATTTTAATTTTATTATTGATTTTACTAATAATTTCTTTTTACAATTTATGTTAAGGTTTAATTAAAATAGAGAGAATTTGCAAAAGAGACATACTAAAAGCATGACAGATAGAATATAATTTGGAACTGTAAAAATATTAGAATTTGAAATATATGGTGATTCACTTAAAACCATGCATAGAAACTATTTAAAATTTTTAATGTTAAAAGTTTTTACATTTTTGTTATATTTATTAAAAAAAATTAATAAAATTAAAAAACCCTAAATAATAAAAACTTTAGTATTGATTTTACTAGTACAAAATGTTATGATCTCTGTTCCTATTTGTATTTAATTAAATTATAGAAAAAAAACAAAAAGATTGAATACTTACCTTAAAGCCTTGCTTCTTCTTGTTTATGTCATTGCAAAAGTTCACATTAGGGTTTAACTCTCTCTACCACTTCATGATTAGGATTTTTTGTTTTAATAATTTTAGATTTAATAGGTTTGTGTACTTACTATATATAGGGTGTTTATCATGTAAAGTAGGGGATTAGTTCTTGAATTAGATCCAAATGTTGTCAGCCCTCTTCGTTATTTTAAAACATGGGGTCTATTTCACAGTGCACCCTTTGTAATATAACACACTAGTGTTGGCGATGCTTTTATTATTACATATCATGCTAAATCTTGTCAGTTGTGTCCAATAAATTTATCGATTCACTTGATATAATATAACACATCAATGTTCCTCTGCTAAACAACACCATTAATTGATGGTAGTGCTTTTATTGTTACAAATTGTATCATCATAATTTTATTTTATTTTTTAATTTTAAAAAAATTATTTTGGCTGAAAATTATTTCATTTATGCATAAAATATATTTAATGGCCTCTGTATTAAATGGTACAAGTTGTATATTGATAAAACAATTTTGAGATGTTGTCAAGTAACAAAAATATTGATCGACACAATGATAGCACATCCAAAAACGTAGAGAAGAAATGTTCTTTCTGATTGTTTAAGAAATTCATATGTTTGAACTATATGTAATTTTAAATAATATTTATTTCTTAGAGAGTTCATGGAAAGCCGAAAAATGAAGAAGATCAATAATATTATTTGTAATGTAAGCGTAAAATAGTGTAGAATCCTAATAGAAAAATTATAGAAGGATGTATGAGCTGAATGAAAACTATTATTCTATCATTACTGGACACAACAAACATTGTACAACAACTAACACCAACAGGGCTGAACCCATACTACATGGACCAAGCAATAATTGATCATATCATGGACACAAAAATAAAGAAAAGTCTCCAGCAGAATATCCAACTGTATCGGGTTGTCAAAGATGACCAACTCCTGCACAAAGGCAAGTGGCTCACAAGGGATCAAGTTCAACATATGCTCCCCATCTCATGGAGGCACTCAATGTAATGGGGAACATTGCTTCCTAAAGGGGGAGTACTGATCTAGGTGGATATTGGTGGCCACCCACCTATTCCACTTGGTCTCTCATGATTGTTTATTTTAGTTTCCTTAATTGTAGCACAATTTACTATTTTTGGCAAATTTTCTGGTCTTGAACTTTTGGATCTGTTTTGAGGCCCTAAACGACTTTTTATTGGAAAACAAGAAAAATAATAGCATGTAGCATGGGATTTTAGTCTAATTTTTTTATACATAGATAGATATTTCTAATGAGATATTGTACACAACAAACAAAGTTTGTATGCCAAAGTTACGACCCTCGGAAGTGGATATACCAATTTACCCCAACAAGGTCCACAAAAGTTTGGTGCTTCTTCTCATAGGGTTAGGTGTTGGGATTTTTAGGGTTTTACATTGTTTATCAATAATCAATAGGCCTTGGGTCCTCATTGTGACACAACTCAGAAGGCATTTAGCCACCACATCTCTTCTTAGAGATAAGCTATCATCACCTGAACTATATTGTTTCCATTATGCATGTAAACAATTTTTAGTACATTATTATTAATGAATTGAAGTTACATTTTCATTGTATCTCCGTGTTCCCATGTACATATGTATTTCATTTTTTTCCTTCATAAATATGGATCAATAAGTGTCTATTATATAGATCTAGCCCATACAAGGATATGTTAGGGTTTATGACCCACATGCCTAAAATCAAGGTGAAAGTGACACTTGTCCTTAGATAAAAATTGAAACTTTGTGCCACTTTTACATAAGTGATTATGCACGCCCTATTTTCAATGGATGCACACTCTCTTGCTCTGAGGAAATGTGCAATCTCACTAGTTGAAGGGATTGTAGAATTCCTAGTGATAAGGGATTGCGTAATCCACTGACTCAGTGAGGTGCACAGTATAGACTCTTAGCGAGTGATTGCACATTTCAGATGATTAGTGACTGTCAGTCTCTTAGGATTACATATTTCTAATCTTCAATGGATTACACAATTGAAATTCTCAAGGGCTTATTGGAAGGGATTACACAATTCCTAGAGGGAAGATCAACGGTTGGTGCAATATCAAGGAAAAAGTTGGCTTGTGTTTATAAGTTGTTCAATTGTTGTTAACAAGTCTTAGTCATCATCAATAAAACCTAATGAAGTCACCAAAAGAACTGTATTCAAAGATAAGTGATATTGAGAGTAAACAATAAGAGGAACACTTGACGAACGTGAAAGATAAGTTCTTATGAATAGAAGGTATGATCCAAAATCAAGTCATAAGGAAAATTTTGGAGGGGTTGTAATAGCTATGACAAGTTCCTAATATGAAAGGGATATAATCCTCCTCCTAAGGTGTCTACTAGTCCCACTATCCATTTGGTTAATCCCTAACCACTCCTTCTCTAGTTACCTAATCTCTTTTCCATTAAGTTTGGGGAGGACCTGGTCTTTGGTACTACATCATACATATCCATTTCCATTTTAATTACATCTTGTAAGTTTGTGGGCTTATAGGATCCTACCCATCCATACAAGGGTTCTCATAGACCTTCCGCAAACAACATCACTTATCAGGCCATTGAAATATCAGTTACCATTACAACCAATCTTTGAAAATCAGTGATATAAGATTTGACACTTCCTATCTATCAAAGTTGAATTAACTCCTTGAATTACAACTTAGGGAATTTCCTGTTGAATCTCTCTGTCAGCTTGTGTGTGAACTTTGTAAAGGAAGTGATGTTCATATGCCCTAGTGTGATTATTTTGTGTTGCCATGATTCATGAGCTTCTTCATCAAGATGTGGAGTCACCTATTTGATAACATCCATCTTATGCATGGGAATAAGGTAGAATTATGTGTCCATATTCTACACCCATGATTTGATGTAACATTTTTCATACCCATGAAAATAGGTAAGAGATACTTTCCCCTCAACCTTCTACAAATCCTAGTTTGGATAAAAGCCTCCATACATTGATATCTTCTTCTGTTGTCTATTCCTTGTAAAATACAAATTATTTATGGTCAAGGTTTGTTAGGAATATTAATTTTCTCTTGCAGACAAGATGGATCTCCCTAGAACTCAAATAAATCTAGTAGCAAACAAGAAATAACTGCTACCTTTCCTTAGATTATGATTGATTGAAACAAACACTATGAAAGAGATCGCTTACCATTTTATCAAAATACCTATTGAAATTCCTTTCAGTGCCTTTGACAATTAACTTCACCTTGATGCTTTAGAGACTATTCCCGCGCTTTCCACAAATGCTCCATGATGTCTTGAATGAGATCTTCATAGACAGAAAAACAAAAGGTATCAAAGCATTTAGTATGTAGTATGAAATATAACGGAACTACTTAACTCAACATATATCATAAATTGAATCAATAACCAATCATAACCTATGTGAGTGATCAAGGAATCCCACAAATTATATTATAAAAGACATGATTAGGAAATAACAATTACATTTTATTGAATAAAAAGGAGAAAAAACTACAACCTCAATGCCTTGATGTTACAAGCCTCTTCCCATAATCTCCAGCTTTCTCCTTGGATGAAAAGCCTCCTAGCTCTATATCTGCAACATAATTCATCCTTCAATGGTCCTCCCAACTACTCTAGCCTATGTTTTATTTATAGGCTAAGAGGAGGATGTTTGGGATCCTCTTCCTAAGGGATGAGATCCACAAATGGTGGGATAGGGGATCCACAAAGAGAGGGAAGTAGATCCATGATGGGAGGGATTAGGCTTGAGTACTCATCAATTGGAAGTTGTTAGTTGGGAAATATTTGACTAACAAAGCTTCTAGAGATTACTTTTTATTTTTTACTTGCGTTGATTCATGTGCGTAGGCCACATTGTAAGATAGGGCACACTTTTGGAGAAATTCTAATGGCCTCTTCTGCCTATGCAGAAAAATTGACTAGTGAATTGAACATGAAGTTAAAAATATATTTTTGGCTCTTTAGATCTAAGAGTTTCATTATCTTTAGTATTGTTTAGGTTCTAGCCTTGTAGGGAATGCCTTGCAACACTTTCATGGATAAATAAGGATCCAAACTTACGGTCATCTTCCTAATGAGAAAAAATGATGTGTAACAGATTTCCCCCTAAAGTGAAAAGTTAGAAGAGATGTTAGATGATTGAAGTGTTTTATCATGCCAAGGCTCTAGTTAGAGACCATAGTTGAAGACCTGAAACGATCAATCAAATGTTACAATGCAATATAAAATCATCGTTGAGGTAGGCATTCCCATACGAAGTGCATAAATATTTCAGATAAACAGTACAACAATACACCTGAAGATCCATGTTAACAAAATATATAGTATGGACACGACTGTCAATGGATCTATGTTTACAATCATGAATATTTAATAACTCAATGCAACGTAGATAGAGGAAACTAGATCCAAGGTCTAGATCTCCATCTCTCGATCCGTAGTACGAACCTACCCATGTGAATTATTGTATCGTAGTCGAACATGGTAGAAACCACTTGATTATTGGTCAATGATGTGAAACATTAACAAGGATGAGAAAAACCACCAATAATGACAATGGCTCTCAAGGTATTCCATTACAATCTATGAAGTGTGTTTAAATGTCTTGTCGTTGAACACTCATAGAATCATTTGATCGAAGGTCAATGATGAGAACCTATCATCGAAAGCGAGAAACCTTCCATTAAGGCATGTAGGCTGTAAGGTATTGAAGAAGGTTTCTAGATAAATTTCGGAGATAGTGAGATAAATTAGATAGGAAGTGACCCATCATAGGAGGGCCTACGACACAAAAATCATGTCAAGTTTTGAAGAATAACAGTTTGAAGTAATGCAGGACTGACTCATGGATGGACGACGTGATTGAAGGCTATAATTTACAAGACAATTTTGATTGAGGTTGGAATTATCTTGAACATATCAGCAAAATGACATTCTGATTTGGAAGCATTTCATTCAAAAGTAATAGGACCATAACCCATTTTTAAGACTTTCAATGAGGTATGATCAACTAAGAGGCAAATGCATTTCCTAACCCGGACATAAAGGTGACGGAGTTCCATGTTCACAAGTGACATAATGCCTTTTATAATGCAAAAAAAATGTTCTTTCCCAATTTGCCCCACCATTACTAGCGAGTACCTCTTTATTTTTAACAACCTTGAGGAGTATAACATATGCTTGTCCTATAAGCTCATCCTCTGAATGATTCCTTCAGAGTATTTTTAAGGAGCCCTAGGAAGGAGTAGTTCGCTGTCATTATGATTAATGATTCCTACAATGTTTATATTTAACGAGTCTAGCAAACGGGTAACGTGATGTTGTTTTCATATTTGAAGAGTTTGAAAATATATGAAAAGCAAAATCGTTCAGTTCTTTCAATGTAACGTTTTAACGAGTCTAAAGAAAGTAAAGCTTGGTATTTTTCATTTTTACGTAGTCAGGAGAAAAATATAAGTAGGCTCTAAAATGTCCCTTTTCGTAAATTTAGTCGCTTAAACCCAAAAAAGGGTAAAATAATGCAAGAGAGAACTTTATTGACCATGATTAGTCAACATATACCTTTTTCGTAAACAACCTAGTTTAGTCCGTAAAAGGGGTAAACCTATACTGAATAGTCGACTGCTCATTTACTTTTATGATTTCGAATAGTGAAGTACTTGACAATCTTTTCATGTTTAAGGAGACTGAAAAGGGCTTAAAGAGAACTCACGGGTTTCTCTTTTTTGTAAGTTTTTAATGAGTCCAAAAGAGTGATAAAAATATACTCATCACCAAAATGATTCATTTTAATAAATAACCTATGTTCTACACATTTAAACTCAAAAATTATAGTCACTACTAAAAAACATAGTAAAAACATAAAAAAATTTGATTTCAGAGGCTAATAGGAAAAAAATAATATTTTAATGGGCCTACAAAACTTATAAAATTTCAAAAAGTATTTTTTTTTTACGATTTGTATTTTTTTACCATTTGAGAGTGATTGAGTGCATTTTTCACCAAAAACTTCAGAGATTGATTCTAGGCAAACCCATGGAAAAAATCATGATTCATCTTCTCCAGGTAAACAATATCTCTTATATCTTTGTTTTCATTTCTTTTATTTTATTTTTTGCTGTGTAATTTTTTTTGGTTACATTAATTCAAAAATCACCCTCGAAGTGTGCACACTAACCTGATTTTTTACACATAAAAATGAGATTTGCACAGTTTCTAGGGCTAGAACAATGCAAATCTGCACTCGTCTTCAAAGGCAGTCGCACACAGTGTAGAGGGCTTTTAAAATTCCATGGAAAACACCCATTTGTTTTTGCAAAAAATCATTATAATGTTTTCTAATGGTTTTCCATGTTTATTTGTATGGTTTTGATCTACAAATATGGAGTGGAGAGAGCATGGACATGAAGAACAAGATATGGCAACTTTCAACTGTCCAGAAACACTATAGGCTCTAAGAAACTGTGACCTATATAATTTTTTCACAATCCCAAGCATGAAGGCCGAGTTATGTTGGCTGGAAGGGATGGTGGGAAAATGGAGTGTACAGGAAGAGTGCTTCTTGATTTGGGATCATAGACTCATGATAGATGTTGATGACATCTATTTCTTGACTGGGTTCCCACACCATGGAATTTACATTTCTTTGTATGGTCATAGATAAGGTGGTGAAATAACTACCACTTACCTAGTGCAACATTGTTCTCCAACGTCTGAACTCAAAGATAAACAAATTGATATCAAAACCATGGAAAAAATTCCTTTTAGGAATATTAGCTTTACAGTTGCATGATTATGTGGGAGTGTAGCACTTCAATTACTCACCACGGCCCAGATTCATATTTGTGTAGACTGCTCACAACCTACGATATTTAACTGGTGTGAAGGGATAGTTTCCAACCTGAAAGGGAAATAAACTAGAGTGAAAGTGGAAAACAAAATAAATTTGGGTATGATGCCTTTTTTATCTCATTTACCCTAGAGAGGATCCAACTTATTTCCCCACATGTAGCCATAGATGTAGGAGGACTATGAGATCCTCGTATGTTGAAGTAGGTCATGTTGATGGCACAACGCAGAGATGGTGATGGCCCATTTGTTTGATATACACCTTATTTATTTAGATGGTTGGAATTTCAAATCATTATGATTGAAGACTTTCTATATGTAGGCATGGATTACACAAGTGATCTAGATATGCCACTACCATCTAGGATATAGTGGGATGACATAGGTAAAAACTTCATATTTTGGTTGTTTTGTGTTTTTCAATTTTTTTGACTTTTTGGCTTCCAAAACTAACTATTCGAAATGATCATGTAGATGTGAGCCTGGTGAGACTAGCAAGACTACACATATTGGCTAGGCGTGGTGAGCATCCAACAACTCCCATAGTATAGAACCACGACGCAGCAGAGGAATTCACTGATCGAGAGAACAAACTAGATAGGTTGACCCTAGATATCCGAAATGTTTGGATTCATGACCTACCTCTCCACTACCAAAGGTACACTTTTGGGGTTCTTGGACTGATTAGTCACTTGCTATGACAAGTAGCTCATGTTATTGTTTTTTGCAAGGATCATCATGTGTAACTGCTAGTATTAGGGCTAGATTTTGTTTTTTGATGATGTATCGACATGTTTGGATAATAAAGGCTACAGTGACTCATGTTTTAGATGCCATTTTTGTAAAACCACACTTTTTAAAGATATTTTACTTAATGAAAACCACTACTTCTATCTCAATATATCGTGTACAATATATGGACGAATATTTTTTTATTTCTTATAGACATTTACAAATGCCAATGCAACGGTAATTAAATGTAACACAAGATAAATAGGAAAAGTAGTAGAAAATCATAAAAATATGCTAAAAAAATGTTTCATGCAAAACATAATTACAATGTACCCATGGAGAGGCACATGCCCCCCAATTTTTGTTTGATGTGCTTAATTAAACGATAAATTATTATGAGACAGTTGAAATAAAGGTCTATCGATAAAATCATATAAAAGACTCAGTTTAAAAAGGGACTTGTTTCATTTTCTAATGAGCTTGAAATAGAACTATACTCATGAACATCATAAATTGGTTTCATTTTTACACGAGCTTGAAACATAAATTACTATGCTCATGAACTTCATAAATTGGTTTCATTTTTATGCAAGCTTGAAACAAAAAATAACTATGCTCACAAGAACTTTATTTCATTTTTTAATGAGGTTTACACAATAAAAGAACCATCCTCACAAGTAGTTGTTTCATTTTTTAATGAGGTTAACACAATAAAAGAACTATCCTCATGGGTATTTGTTTCATTTTCTAATAGGCTTGACATATTAAAATAACTTTCATCAGGGTTTGTTTCATGTTTATGCGAGCTTGAAACATAAATAAATATGCTCTTAAGAACTTGTTTCATTTTTTAACGAGGTTAATAGAGTAAAATAACTATCCTCTCTATGATCTATTTGATTTTTTATCGAGGTTGACACAGTAAAAGAACCATCCTCATGGTGATTTGGATCATGCATTCCATTTGGAAGAAACAGATGCCAAGGGATATTTATCTACCATGGCTTTGAAGAGTTATTCATCAAAAGGTAGAATAACTCTCTTGCAAGAAGACATGTTAAGAGAATGAAATAGGGTAATAAAATCCATTTCAATTCCCCCCACCAGGTTCGCTATGTCAATTACTACATCTAAGTCATAAGAAGTTGAGAAAATAGTGAGGGGTTCATGTAGTTCTATTTTAATCAATCCTAAGTGACAAATATTGCAACATTTAATTGTCAACCCAGGGTAGGTCTCGTTGTTTCAATGTAGTTCACACTATTTGTGCCGATACACTACAACCAAGAATGAAGAATAGAAAGAACAGTAAGAGATGTCGTTGAATCAATTTCAAAAATCAAATCATTCATGTAGAAATTAAAACACCAACAACATTGAAATCACACTTCGCAATTACCGAAGTAAAGGCGTGCCACACAGTAAACTAATGACTACACTAGCTGGTCACTATCATTCTATTTAATCAAACTAGTGTAACAACATAATATAATCTAGAACAAGAGCGGATGTATTTCATAATTTGTACAGCAACAACAAAAATTCATATGAAAATAAAAGAAACAATAATGTAAACTACTTCTACCATTGCAGTCCTTGCTAAAGAGCAGGGCCCTTCCTCCCTAACAGGGGTGCAAGAATAACACAAGATTAATTAATGAATTAGATTAAGAGCAGTAACAACATCACCGTAGTGATTTTAATATTAAAAATAATTCAGAGTTACAAGTGTAGAGTAACAGTTCTTTTCTATATGTCATCCTTGTACATAGGAAATCGAGTTTCTTTTATAATTATTACATGCCCGAAATTAGGAATAGATCAGTCATGACAATCTCACGATTCTCATGCTGATAAAAAATAAAAGTAGTTACAACCTATTTTTAAATAAAAATACTTCTTAGATACATTGGTTGCAACCACTTGGGTCTGTTGCTTCTAAAATAAACAATTCCTAACACCCGAGAGCTATTAGGTGGAATAGTACCATAACTTTCCAGCTCCGATGCAACAACATCCTACGAGTGAATAGCAGTTCATGTTGTAATGACAGTCACTGGTGACAATAGTCATGGTGTAACAATGGTCCTCTATATAGAACGTAGTGTAACAACAACATGTAACAACATTCAACGTGTAACAACAACTTGTAACATCATATAGGGTGTAACATAGAACTACTCTACCCTACTCTATAATCGATCAGCATTGTCTATTTACTCCATAACATTGTTCCCATGAGCAACACCTAAAAAAGAGAAGAGCTTCCAAAATACTCCTCCAATGCTCATCCCAGTTGGCCACAAAAAGGAATATAGTATCATATTATTCAGAAAAACTTGGGAAAATAACATGACAGTGGAACAAGTTGTATAAATGAGAAAAAGGGTGATTAATCATTCAAAGTTTCACGGGCCTGGACGATGAGAGGATAAAAACTAGGGAAAGAAGGTGCAGAAAACAGGTAAAAAGTCACACCCATCATCTCCTCTCAACTAAAGCAACTACATGTCCCCATGTAGAACCTCAGCTTCTCCTACTATACCCTCAATGTAAATCTGTAAAACTATAAGCACCAGTAGTATCTTCACCCGCAACTTTGTACCCTTGAGTGGCCATCAATTTTCATGGCCAGGATTCTTCTTCATAATCACATAGGGGGTAGTCTAGCTGATACTTTCCTACTGGTAACCAAATCAAAGGAAATTTAAATCTGATCCTGATATAGAGTGCCCCCAATGTCTACACGATTTGAGCATACTCGAGCACCTGTGTAACAACAGCCACGAAATTTTTGTATTCAAAAGGATCCCATTCTTGCAACTCAGCACTACAGGCCTCGGTGCATTTAAGGCATCCTATTGGTGCTCAACTTTTCATCTGTGCATGAAAATTGAGTAAAATCCTCACAATCCTCTTATATATGGATGACTTTTCCTTGATCTCTGGGGTGTTGAGGAACAACCTAAACACATGCCTGAGTTCATAAACCATCCCTGGTTCTACTATGACCAATAACATTGTCCTTTCTTCATTAGTTTCGGTTGATTTCATGGCTAGATGCCACTCAATTTCGTTTTTCACAAACAAAAGAAAAGCCCGCAATTGCAAATATTCCAGATAGGAGAAGACACTTGCTACCATTTTTGCACTCACATAATCACACATGATGTTTTTCCACTCGAAAAATTGTAATATTTCATTAACTTGAAAAATTACATATTGTAGATGTACTATGCATATGCTATAGAGTCTGTCAGCCTTCTGTGGGCTCAATATATGGTCTATAATATCAGTATGATGGCCAATAAACATCGCACAGGATGTTCATTATAGTTTTGCTATTTATATGTACATATTTGCCACGCAGGGCTATGTAAAAAAGATTATGTCCACTTTATACATAAAAACTGTTTAAAAGATAAACAAAATTTTGGCTGATATTGCATCTCATGGGCTATTCCGCCCTATGATAATGTTGATCTATATAAGGTCGATGATAGTATTGATATGCATTTGACCCTTGCTACTCCTGAATCATCCACTCTCCTCAGGGAAGTGTCGTGGCCTCCTTGGAAAGTTGATCGGCACTGTTGTTGTGTTCCCTGTAGATATGATTGCAAGTAATGTCAATAAACTGTGCCTTCAATATATTTATTTCATCCAATATGCTATAGATTCTGTCAGCCTTCTGTGGGCTCAGTATATGGTCTATAATATCAGTATGATGGCCAATAAACATTGCACAGGATGTTCATTATAGTTCTGCTATTTATATGTACATATTTGCCACGTGGGATATGTAAAAAAGATTCTGTCCACTTTATACATAAAAACTATTCAAAAGATAAACAAAATTTTGGCTGATATTGCATCTCATGGGCTATTCCGCCCTATGATAATGTAGATCTATATAAGGTCGATGATAGTATTGATATGCATTTGACCCTTGCTGCTCCTGAATCATCCACTCTCCTCAGGGAAGTGTCATGACCCCCTTGGAAAGTCGATCGACACTGCTGTTGTGTTCCCTGTAGATATGATTGCAAGTAATGTCAATAAATTGTGCCTTCAATATATTTATTTCATCCAATATTTTACTGAGTGTATGTGTATGACAAACAGTAATATTGTTGAACCAATCTATGATCATCTTCGAGTCTCCAAAAATATGAATGTTTATGCGATTATGCCCCAAAGAGAAATGCATGAGATGACGAAGAGTGATGAGTTCAGCGAAATTGTTTGAGCCAATCCCCAAACCCATCCGGACTTTATAATAATGATGTTCGTTGATGTATAAAATAAAACCACTTCTGCACCCCTATTGCTGGGCAACACCATCAAAAAAGGCCCATGGAAAACATTTATCAATATGCGGAGGGTCGCGGGGTCTTCGAGTACGAGGTTGTGGAGGCTCAGGCATATCATTATAAGGTGATATAATAAGAGCATATAGGTGTGGCCAACTCACTAGTTTATCATCAAATGTAGCTCGATTCTGAGCCAACCAGAGGTACCAACAGATAATAATGGGAAGGCTCTGGGTTTTGGATCCTTTGTTTCAATTATACCATGATTCCCAGGCTCTGTTAATATCATCAGCTTCCCATGTTCCTGTGAAGTGTATAGATGTGGTTACAGATTGCCATGGGTTCATCAGTGTTGTGTAATTTAGGAACAGGTGGAGACTCGATTCAGTAGCGTTTTTGCATAGAGTGAACCAGGTAGGTCCGTATATAGCTCTGTGCATAAGATATTTGCCAGTGGGGACTATACCTTTTAGAATACACCAAAAAAAGAGTTTTGTCCTAGGAGGCGCAGTGAGCTTCCAAATTGACTTCCACCAGAATGAGATCAGATCCGGTACATTATGTGAGATCAGCGTTATATAGCCTGACTTTGGTGTATACAATCCATTCTCGGATTGATGCCAAATTAGTTCATCCAGCCCCTATTTAATCCTGATGTGAGATTCTGTCAATGCATTAATATAATCGGTCCATTCCTAGTGCCAGTGGGGTGAAAGATTGATCTGTAGAGCAGATTTCCAGCGCTGATCTAATATAGATGTATTTTGAGGATCTGCGATATCAACGAGTACTTTGATCTCGTAAGTATGTAGGTGCTGTATGAGAGCCTCAGATAATAGATGTCTGCCTCCGCACCCATTCCATGGGTTTGTACCAATACGAGCCATAGATCCATCGTTGATTTTCCATACCAGGTTGTCCCTGATGAGAGGCATGGATTTTAGTAGTGCTTTCCATACAAAAGAGATACCGGATTTAGGCCAATTTGGAAGTCGGATCCATTCCATTATGTGTATTGGCCAAATGTACTTGTGATATGTAATGCTAGTCTAGAGATTATGACTTGTGAGTAATGTCCATCCCATTTTTGTAGCAAGAGCCTGTGCAAATGTGGGTAGGTCTTTTAATCAACAACCTCCCCTTTTTTTGGGTAGTGCTATCTTCTTCCATCCCACCCATGCAAAAATTCGTTTGTCCTGGTTCCCATTCCAAAGATATCTGTTGCATAATTGGTGTAATATTTCCAAGATGTTCCTCGGAATCCAAGCAAGAGCCATCCAAAAGATCGGCGTAGCCTCCAGAACAGATTTCACCAATACAAGTCTACCTGCCCTGGATAGATATCGGTGACTCCATATGTTAAGGTTCTTTTCTAGTTTTGAGACAAGCCAAACCCATTCAACTATCTTTTGCATGATAGGCTTGATCCAGAAACCTAAATATTTGAGACCACAATCTAAGGGACCAATGCAGAATGGAAACAGTTTCCAAGCAAATTGGGACTCTTGGATAGAGGTTCTGGTGAGGATGATTGATGATTTTGTATGGTTTGCAAGCATCCCGGTGGAAGATGAAAAAAGGTTGAGTATTTTCGAAAATGTACGAGAGTCCCTGATGCTACCATCAAAGAATATCATGACATTATCCACAAAAATAAGATGGGTGAGAAAGCAATCATCAGATATTTTGAGTCCACTAAATTCCCCATTACTCTTAGCTGATGCAATCAATCGACTCAGACCATCCATGACAATCAGGAAGAGTAGGGGAGATAGAGAACAACCCTGTTGAGACCATGTTCAGAATGGAAAAACTGAGATGCCGACCCATTTATCAGAACACTGAAGGTGGGGGTGGTGATACAAGCCATGATACAGGAGTGAAATTGATGGGGAAGCCTAGATGGATGAGGAGCATCTTGATGTAGAGCCAGCTGACACGATCAAAAGCCTTAGCCAAGTCAATCTTTAGGATAATGGCTTTTTGGTTCCTGGTCCAAATGGTATGAAAGGCTTCATGAGCTGAACCAGTGGCTTCATGTATTTGACGATGTTCAAGGAAAGAAAATTGTTAAGGGGCTATATGAAGGGACAAAATAGGTTGGAGGTGATTAGCAATGATCTTGGAGATGATCTTGTAGAGCACATTACATAGAGAGATGGGGCGATAATCATCGAAGGAGGAAGGCGAGTCTGATTTGGGAATAAGGGCTATGGAAGTTGAATTGATGGCATTGTAAAGTGACCCAGATACCCTGCATTCCTCCACCACCCCTAGCAAATCATGGCTGAGGAGTTCATAAAATGCAATGTAGAATTCAATGGTCCAACCGTCCGAGCCCGGGCTTTTCTCCTTTTTGAACCATTTTAGAGTGCCCTCAAGTTCCCCAGATGTCACAGGATCATATAGTGCCTTCGCCTCATCCTCATTTACAAACCTGGGGAAGTGTCCAGCAATGTTGATAATATCAGCAATAATCGAGCCTGGGGTTGTTTGTAGAGATTCCTGAAGTGGGATGATCCCAGGTGTGAGAGTTTATTGAAGGAGTCTGCTAGTCCACCCTCTGGCAATGGGATATTCCAGATTGTATTTTTGACCTTTCTACCTTTTGCATAATTATGGAAGAACCGAGTGTTGTCATCCCCTGCTTTTAACCAAATGGCTTTGCTCCGAAGATGGATGGTTTCCTCTCAATCTTTTAATATTTTTGACTTCTGGTTTTCTAGATCCACCAAGTGGGATTTGTCCTCTACTGTGGAAAATGTTCATCCAATAATGTGGACAGTTCAGATTCTATGAGTAGAAGAGCTGAGTTTTCCATTTGGTATTTTTCTCTGGCCCATTTTATAGAGAGGTGCTTGAGCTATGATAGGTTAGAGCAGAATCCTTTTGCCAAGGAAACTGACCTATCAATCAGGTTTTGAGTCCAAAATTCCTTTACCATATTGATATATGATGGATCCTATAGCCAGCCATGATTGAACTTAAATGGCGCTTTTGGCTTTTTATGAGGACCCAGAATCTCAAGGTGAATTGGGTAGTGATCCAAAATGCCTCCAGTACCCACCCATTGTTTGTAGTAATGCAGCTGTTGTATAAGGGTTACTTTCATTAGAAATCTATCTAATCTATGGGCAAGTTTTGCCTCTCCAATTCTTCTATTCCTCCAAGTAGGTAGAGGTTTGTGCATAGGGACATCAATTAGGTTATGTCACTCCAGAAGTTCTGTCATATAACCTGTGATCGAGTCTACTTGAGCCATGGATCCCCAAGATTTGCCATATCCCAAGGAGAAGTTTAGATCACCCCCAATAATGATGTTGTCAGCAGAGAAGATAGATAGACCCAGCAAATGATTCCAAAAATTCTCCCTTTGTTGACAGGGCCTGTATATGTTAATAACCCTAAGGATGGTCCCTAGGTCCGCTGAGAAGAGGTCTATGCCCAAAAACCCCTGACCTCCCCAGGAAGTAAGTTCTTTGATGGTAGATGGATTGTATCCTATTGCGAGGGCCCCCAATCTTCCAGTAGTGTCCAGAGCCAAAAACTGCCATCCCCGGATGATGGAGGATAAGGAATCGATAATAGGGTCAGCTGGGTTGAGGGTTTCTTAGAGGAGAAAGATGTCAACAGGTACAGATTCAAAAAGTCTACGCAAAGCTAGTTTCTTGGAGGTGCTAGCCAAGCCTTTGCAGTTAAAAGAAAGGCACTTCATGGAGGGGGGTTGCCAGGGGTGTTCGCTTCTCTAAGAACCCCATCAATTGTAGATTTGCGCCCAGAGGCCACCTCCACTCTAGCACGCCTGATAGCTTTAGAAAAATAAGATTTTCTCCCACAGACAGGTAAGGGAGTCAACCCAGATGATACAATACCCAAACCAACAATTTTAAGATGAGATCCATGGAGTTGTGAGCGAGGGCGAACATTATAATGGTGGATTGACCCCGAGGTGAGGATGGAGAAGAGGATGGTGAGGGTAGAGAATGCAAAGAGGGCACTGATGGAGTGTAGACCAGAGATGAGGGTAAAGTGAAATATGCAGCAGACATGGATGGAATATGAAAAGAGGAGCAAGGAGAATTACAAGATAAAGGAGGAGGGAGAGATGTACCCGAAGCAGTGGCAGCTGCTACAGCAGCTCGAGATCTAGTAACCGACAATGACAGGGTACTGCGAGTGACTCCAGGTGCACTTGGAGGGATGCAGATGGAAGGTCCAGACGCCAAAGTACGCAAAGTAGCCAACGAAATAGTCCTCGAGGGAGCATTGGATGGTGCAGGGGGTTCTTCCTATTTCTTGTTTAGAGGACAGTCCTTCAATATATGCCCCACCTTATGGCAGTGGCAACATCTAAATGGAAGCCCTTCGTAATCCAATATCTGAACCCTTATATATTTCCCCCAGTGCAGGGTAATCTTCTCCTCCAAACCTTCACGGGTATCCAAATATACCAAGATGCGTGCGAGAATTCTGTTCCTTGACTCAACGAAGGTTCAATCATGATCAAGGTATGATCCTAGTGCATTCCTAATGCGCATGAAAACCTCCTCACTCCAATACTGTAGAGGGAGCCCAGGCAGATGAACCCACAGAGGACCAGCTCCAATTTGTTCTCTCTCCGGATCAAATAGAAGGCTCCATCTCTTTAACAGTACCAACGTCATCTCAATGTGACAATACCTAGCCAACACCAAGTTTGTATAGTTCTCCTTTGCAAAATGAAGAGAAAACCAGCCTCTGGGTAAAACTTGCACCTCAGGTAATACCTTGAGAACCCCTCCCCAAATTTCCTTTACCCATTGGGTGAGTCTGGTCACCGAATACACCCTCCCGTGGACATGCCCAACAAGTATGGTACTCGCCATAATAGCAGCTTCCCCGATAGCAGAGGTATCTCCAAAATGAATCAAGATGTCCCTTGTCGTTGCTTTAACACACTTGGTTCTTTTCTTCCCAGTATGCGGAGCAGATGGGTGATCCACTAATGGGGCCGGGGAACCTTCCAAATGAATCGATTTTGAAGGTCTAACCCTAATAGCAAGAGTCCAAAACAGCTCGAGGGCGAGTGAAGGGAGACAGAGGGAGATGTGGCTGCCGAAATAGGAGGACCCAAAGATGTCATGACGAAGAAGGTTGTATTTTGCAGATGAGGATCAAAAGAGGGCGACAGAGGGATAACAAATGACAGAAAACGAAGGGTCCCAGGGGACAGAGGGGGGAGGTCCAAGGCATGAGAACCCCGGGGAGAATTTCCGGCTGATGGCTAAGCAGAGCTATGAACCGGCAGGGTTACCACTGGAGAAGGTAAATATGGTTGACTAGGGTTGGCGTCTGCAGATGAAAAGTTAGGGCGCCCAACTATCACCTGTTCAGGATGCGGATCTGCTGAATAATCTACAGCCTCCTCCATTTCCATAGCTTCACCCATTTTAACTGAATAATCCTGAAAGCGACAGATGGTCTTGAAAAATTGAGCCGGGTAACAGACAACAATAGGTTTGCAGGCTGAGAGGTAATAGGTTCAGTGAAAGGGTTAACCAAAACCCTTACAGTCTACCGCAGAGCCCCTACACACACATGATGTTATGCAAAAGTAGCTCGAAAATCAAGCTCTGTTCATCAAAATCGTAAGTGCGAAAAATCTCAAGAAATGTTCGGCTAAAAGAACCCAAATAAGACATATTCTAAAAAAATGATTTTAACTAAAATAAATAATATCACTCCCAAAGGAACACTAGATACGATGGGGATGGCTACTTGCATGCTAGTAGCATCAAGGGAAGATCATGAAGCTTTGTCTTGTCATTCATCAGATCCGAGACTTATTGCTATAATAGATGTAGTTGTTCATCCTTTTTCTTCATGGATTCCTTATGTCTTCGTGCTTCACATTATCTCTCCCATTTTTCCTTTAACCACTTTTCCCTGAGGGAATCCATCATCATTTTATGTGCCTTGAGTGAGATCATCCCCTCTTGTAGAGAGAGAACCAGCTGCTTCAATTTCTATAGCTTTGGTAACAACAACATATTTTTAGAACACCATCCTTCCTCAGGACCCGGCGTTCTCCCACATGCACTAACAATCGAGGGTGTAACGACCTCCCGAGGGTGAAACTTCTCCATTTTGGTTGTTAGTTCTTGTGTAACATCAGTGTCATCAATGGTTTTTTGTGTAACAATTTCCTTCTCTCCCTAATCAGCTTCCATTCCCACTGGTGGTTCTTGTGTAACAACAGTGCCATCCACAGGTTTTTGTGTATCATTTTTCCCTTGGTAGGCTTCTATCTCCATTGTTAGTTCTTATGTAACAATAGTTTCAATCATAGGCTCATGGATATCGGCTTCTTCTTCCTTTCATTGGCTTACTTCTATCTCCACTGCTGGTTCTTGTGTAACAACAACGTCAACCAAGGGTTCTTGTGTATCTTCTACCAAATTATTTTCTATGGACTATGCCATCTCAGTTGCTGGTTCTTTTGTAACAACAACATCATCAATGGGCTTTTATGTGTCAACCTCCCAGCGTTCGATTTGTGTTTCCCTCGAGAAGGTGTCCACTACAGATACTCTAAACCCCGCTGTCACTAGCTTCTTAGCATAGGTCGTGCACATAGCACCCAGGACATCTCCCTTCCTAGCCTTGTCTACGACCTCAGCCAAAGTGTCCAACATGAGGGCTATTACCTCTACCTTCCCCTCTACTAGTTGTTCCCTTAGCTCTCTATTCTCTTTTTTTTTAATTTTCAATTTTTAACAGCAAGGATTGAGTTTTTCTCTTACCAAGTGAGGAAGGCTCCTCCAGTTGAGCATGCTGCTCGTCCTTCTGCTCTACGACCTCCTCATTCTTCTTGGACATGGATGGGGACTCTAGGTGCCCACTAACCCTTATTCTCTTCTTTTTCCACCTATCACCAATTGGTTTGTCGATTGAAATCTAACCAACCCTTACTTTCGAAGGTTGGGGATGCTCCTTTGTCGTTGTTGGAGCTTCCTCAGACATCCTTGTTTGTTTCCTGCGACTAGTTATGCCCTTCTTCCTCATGAATTCCTCCCAACTCCTGCCCTGGAAACTTAGGGTGTCCAACATAACGAGATTGATGAGGCCATGTTTGGTGATGCACGTTTCTAGATTAGCAATTATTTTTACGGCCGCGACCATATTCTTGATGTTTCCCAACAAGAAATAGGGAATATTTATCCACTATTAATTCCTAAGGTGGTTTAGCAATGGGAAATGGTAATTGAACACGATCTTTTCCCTTCCCTCATAGGTGATTTACTTGATGAGGTAAAGGGAAACATTAGCCCATGGATAGGGAAGTGACAACCTGTCAATACCCCTCCCTTTCTCCACTAGCTGTTCCTCCCCTTGGAGGAAATCCTCCTTCAAGGAGGGGTCATTAAATTTCCTATTAAACCACCTTTTTCCTTCAACTGGTATTGTCATCACTCAAGAAATAACCTCTTTTGTAACCTCGAGCTTTATTCCCCTAACCTCCTTCTAATTTCTCTCAAAATTCTTCATGAATTCCATGGCAACTCCCCTGTATGATCCCTCCAGCCTCTGGAAGAACTCAAACCATCATGTGTCCTTAAAAATATGATATGCTTTGGGGCAATTCTCTGAAGCCTCTATTAACCCTGGTTCATGTTGAATTGCTGCTCCACCCATCACTACCCAAATTCAATGTTTTTCTCCTTCTTTTTTCCCTCCTTTAGAAGTTTTGAAGCAGTCGACACACTACATAATTGTTTTAGCCTGCAACTATTATTTTCCACTTCTCTAAGTACTCAGAGTGGGGATGCAATGCTCCAGTAGGGGTAAATGGTAGGGTGGCACAGGTGAGAATTTCAATTTAAGATTTGCAATAATGGTTCATACTGCAAAATAATGTTACCTTATTAATGCTATGTTATGGGAGGTCTAGTCAGAGGTACAATTCCCATTTTTGGTATGATGGGTCATTAAGTGACAATGATTACTAGATCACCATTCTTTAATTGCATTCTTTTTTAATAATCATAGGTCATGCAAAGCTCATGTCACAATATAATAAACCCCCCCGGCTTAAATGTGATAGCCGACCTTAGCCATCAAAAGGGATATCATGTTAAATTTCCATAATTACTGAAGAAAAGTGGATAACAATATTACCTTTGTATGACATACCTGGGTGATGTGGGGAGAAGTCATTGGTGGTGAGGCGTGCGAACTTAACTTCGGTGGTCACTACAACTATTTTCCGAACCACGATGATGCGTGTTGGCTGTTGAAATAAAAACTTAATCAAATTATCTCTAGAAGTCATTGACTGTTACAAATGTAACAACCAAGACAACTATTATGTATTATTAATTTTTACAAAAAACAAAGAAAAAGGTCATGTAAGAGCATTATTTTAATGTATGCTTGAAATAACAAATGTTGTTACAGAGTGTGTAACATCCACCACAAAGTGGTTTTCAATCTATATATATATATATATATATATAAGTTTGAAGGTATAACAGCTGCCAACATTGGTTGATTTTCAGATGTTACACTTATTGAAAAATTAGAATTTTGGCAGCACAGGGAGGCTTTCCCCTATTCCTGTAATGTAAAGATCTGAATTTGTGACAATGTTGATGAATGAATCCCTTGATGTAGGTTTGTGACATAGCTGAAGATGGTGCCCATTTGAAAATAGTGGTGTCCTTGCACTGTCAATTTTAACCGAATTTATAGTCCCATTGTCAAAGACTACATCTACCTCACAGGGACCTAACCATCTGGTGCAGAGCTTACCCTTGAAGTCTTTGAATCTAAAGTTATATAAGAGAGCCTTGTAAGGACCCGATTATGCTATATACATTTTTTGTTTTTTTAAAACAACAAATACGATCCGAAAAGAAACACATTGAGATTTCAAATTTATTCAACATACACATTGATGACACTAATTTTAGGAACATAACATAACATTTACATACTTTAAACTAAGATCAATTAGTAATGAAATACATGTGTACCGTTCACCAGAAGGCGAGACTCTGCTTTCTCTGTTGTTACTGGTATTCCCTTATTTCCAGTCGCTTCTGCGAGTGAATGATGACGCAATTGATCCGAAAGTGAAGACCCACCGGTTAACCTCGTAGCCTACTCCTTGGGTACTCTTCTTCATTGCGGACCCCCGAGCTGCAATGGGGTTTTACAATGAAAGAAGGCTCTAGCTGGCAGAGGAGAGCACACCTTGGCTCAAGAGTCCCCTCTCTAGAAATCCTCTACCTCACCAAACTCACTATAGCTTCGTAATCACTGCTCTGACATCATATCATCCATCCAACAATAGGGTTCCCAAAAAGGTCCCCTCTACCATGGCCCTCCCCTTCGTTTATAAGAGTCCTCATAGATGACACTTGGCATGTCATGCATAATTATAATATTTTTTTAATTTAATAGCTTGATTATTCACATACCCATGTGTCACTCTCTCATCAAGGGTCACCCAAAATTATTTACTTAACCTTTTTTTAAAACTAATATTTTCCTCACCTCACAAGATTCCTATTTCTTCTCCTAGTTGTCTCTTTATTCCCCCCCTTTTATTCCTTAAAGTATGTTTATTACTTGAAGTCAATTAATGAGTCAATATTTTATCCCCAATCTACTCCCTAAATTAACTCAAGTTATCTCTTAGATGGATATTCTTATGTTGGTTGATGCCACATGGAGCTTCTCTACATTTCTCTAAATTTAATTTATTTTGCTTATTTTAATTCACCTTCCTCTTTTCTTAATTAGGTTTAATTGGTTTAGGATTAATCTTTATCCTTATAATTATGATGTTCTTCCCCTTTTATCTAATTAAACCACCTAATATACCTAGTATTTTCCAACATGGGAAGGGTAGAATTTTTAAGGTACTCGATTTTATTTCTTCCTATGATCCTCCTTATTCCAAGTTTTATTTTTGATTTAATTACCTTGGTTTCTAATCATCATTTACCCTTGATATAACTTTACCTAGTTTTCATTCCTTACTTATATTTATTTATTATTATTTATTTTTAATGATTCGAAGGGTGCCAAGCTTGGTTGTGCCCTTCAAGAACTTCCCTAGAAGTTCCAAGGGTGCCACACCTAATAGTTTAATTGTGATGCCAAGGGTGCCAAGTTGGTCATGCCCTTCAAGAATTTACCTGAAATTCCAAGGGTGCCACACCTAACAATTTAATTGTGATTCCAAGGGTGCCAAGTTGGTCGTGCCCTTCAAGAATTTCCATGAAATTCCAAGGGTGGCACACCACTTGCCCTTCAAGCATCTAGTGACTACGAGGGGAAAATATCGTGCAACGTCATAGACCACTATCATCTCTTATGTTGCCTACTATAGTGATACTAATGGTGTCGGGGATTAAGGAATCCGCCTTGATGCGCGCCCCCCAGTAAACTCCTCATGAGCGAGCCAACTTTGGGACCTGCCCTCATGGCATTGTGATCTTCAAGGCGAAGGTGTTTCAACCCTTCCAGCCCAAGTCATGGCGGGAGTGCTAGTGGGTGAGATCAGGGAATCTATCCCACCCCTCCCATGTAGTTCCATCCACCTGTACAACCCCATCACCCATATGTGAGTCATTCGGTTAAGCAAATAATCTGTGCCTGCAACCATTAACATATCATCAGAATATAGTTAAACATATATGACAGACTTCAAGATCGACTTAGACTTTAAAAGATAAAATAATATGAATTTTCATCAAACCAGGTGTCATCGACATGTCATATGTGAGTGCCTCTGATGGTTTCCTGCCATACTCAATAATCATTAGTAACAAGGTTTCTCAATGTTATTCATTATCATAATAGCATCATTAACAATTCCTGGTCATTCACATCATTGTCCATTGTAAATCTGAACTAAAGAAAGTAGGTAACATAGGGGACACATCCCTCATGGCTATCATCATCAAAAACATCAATGGAAACATAACATCAAATAGATAACAAACATAACCATTTATGCCACAATCATCATAGTATCAATAGAGAACATGCATAACCATTAATGATATCTTCATCATAATATCAATGGAGATCATACATAAACATCACGACCACTAATATCACAACCAATAATAATCGAGTCATGTGTCCAGATTCTCAACTTGAGGTCCTCAAATAATAAAGTGTGGGCCTCAGGGCTAAATAAATGTTAATCTCATATCAGTGTCAGTCAACTAGAGCGGGGCACTACACCCTCTGTGTATGTCACTATGTCCCAAACATCCTTCTTCATAATGGAGGTGTGCTCCTCCACCATGGTATCCTGCCATACCTATTGGTTTATTTCCTTCTGAAAAATAGAAGGCTCGAAATCAAAGATGTTGCTCTTCAATGCCATGTAAGAACGAAACTTATTTGGAGGCTTCCTCCCCCTAAATGTGCTCATAGGAGCTCCAACATACCCCTCTGCATCCTTCAAAGTATGTGTGAACCATCGAGGTATCTTAATGTAACTAAAACATCTAATGCCTCCTTCTCCTCACCTAAAGGTTGTCCTCCTAAACTGGAACATCTTGCTATCTTTGGTGACCATGGTTCAACCTTCGAAGCTTCCTGCTCCTCATCCTCCATCACTAGAATGGGCTCATGTGACTTCCTGAATGCAAATTCTTCCTCAAATTTTAAATCCTTGCTTATCATTGTCTTCCTTTGCTCTAGAATATAGACCCTCTAAGCCTTTGAAGTCTCACTATAACCCACAAATAAGCCCTTCCTACTGGAGGGCTCCAACTTGGTTCTTCTTTCTATGGGTACATGGATGTATACTAGACAACCAAAGATGCAAAAATGACTCACCTCTAGCTTCACACCAATGAAAGTCTCCTCTGGTGTCTTATCCCCTGAGATCCCATGAGGACACTTGTTTTGGATGTAGACTATTATGTTGCATGGTTTTTCCCAAAGAAACATCAAGAAGTCTTGGTCATGAATCATGGCCTTAACAACCCCTATGATGGATTGATTCTCTCACTCTGCAACCTCATTCTGTTGTGGGTTTTACAAAACAATGAACTCCTTGATTCTTGCCTCTATGCAAAAATCCATGAACTTGTTGAGGATATACTCAGCCCCATTATTTGATCTCAAACCTTTGATCTTCTTCCCTATATGGTTCTCAATAAGAGCTTTCAACTCCTAAAACTTGAAAAAACTTCATGTTTTGTCTTTAAGAAGTAGACCCATGTCTTGCAAGAAAAGTCATTAATGAAGGAAAAATAGTACATGCTCCCTACGATTGATGCAATTGACATCCATCCACATACTTCTAAATGCACCAGGTCTAGAATCCCCTTAGACATGTGCTCACTACTTAGGAAAGAAGCCTTGGCATGCTTGCCAAGCACACACCCTCTACATACTCCTGTTGCTCAATGTTAAACTCTAGAAGACTTGTGACTATCTCCCTCATAATATGCCCAAGTTGTCTGCATTATGAACTAGAGCTCAAACAGATTCACCCTGTAACCTATACAAGTTGCCTCCCCTAACCCCTATCACTTGTGCTACTTTTGGGTTAGATTCATTCGACCTGATAAGGACCTATCAATTATTGAATTCTATTACATAACCCTTATCCTCCATATTTGAAATTGAAAGAAAATATTTCTTGAGACCTGGAACAAACAAGACATCATCAAAGTCTAAAGAGTTACCTGACTAGTGCTAGAAGGAAATGGTACCCACTCCTACTATTGGCTAGTTGGAATCATCACTAAGTTCAACCAAGACTCTTGAGTCCTACTATGTTATACTTGAAAATAATTGTGCGTAGATGCTCTAGCATCCATGTACCAAGCATTCCTCAAAACCATACTATTATAGAGGCAAGATACCATTGAGAAGCATGTATCAAACTTGGCCAAAACCTCATTAATCAAAGTTTCTGTAGATGTTGCTACCTGATTTTGTTGTTGCGTCCCCTTACCCTTCTTCTCTTAACACTGTGATGCATAATGGTCAAACTTATGAAAAATGAAGCACTTGATTTTACTCAAGTCCTTCCTTGGTAATTAAAGATAACTTGTAACTCTTTCCCTTAACCTTGTTGGGTCCCTTATCTCTGCCCTTCTTGGCTTGACCAATTAGGGCTAAGTTGTCATCACCACCCTTCTCGTTGACCTTTGACTCGATCTAAGTTTCCTCCTAGATGTAGTGATCCCACCTTCTCAAAGTTGGGAAGGTTCTCCCAAGCACAAATACCTTTGACAAATGGTTCCCATGAAGTTGGAAATCCATTTAGGCCATGTTCACCAACTCCACATCTGCAACTTTCTCTCCAACCACTGCAAGTTGACCACGAATCTACATGATCCTCATCAGGAAACTAATACCAATATTTAATTTGCTCATGTCTACAAATCTGAGTTTGTTTAGCAACACCATCTTAATGTTTTCTCGCTCTAGTAGAGGCTAACCAAGGCATTGAATATCACCACAATAGTTGTCTTCTTGGATATGTGAGGAATTAGGTGATCCTTCACGGCATCCAATATCATCCGCTTGGCGTTCACTTCCTTTTTCTTATGTGCTACCAACTACCATATATTTGTAGGTGGAATCACAACCACCTTGACGACATCCCATAGATCATTCTCTTCCAATAGTAATGTCACCCTGACTTTCCAGTGAAAAAAGTTGGAGGCACCATCTAACCTACCCTCAAGCCTAAAGCTCATTGATGCCATCTCTAAGATCTGTCGCAAACTCCCAAATTCAAATCAAACTACCCTGCAAAAGTGCTTAGTCCTTTAAGCAACAATAATAAAACCCTCTACTTATTGTTCATTGATTCTGGTAGTATATCTAGCACTAAAGCCTCAAGGATCTCAATTAGAGACCTAGATCTAGTACCATGTAAATTTTTAAGCCCCAAACGATTGTTCTCCTATGTTTCCCTTAATTAAATAAACCAGATTTGAACTTATTTAATCACACAAATAAATATTTATGAACATGAAACAATCACATGTGTAACTAAAAATGAACAATGAAAACATAAACATGATACACCAATAATTACACCCTCAAATCATCTTTTCATTTAAATATTCCTAGCTTATAGGAAAACCTCCGCAAGTTGCCAAACTAACAACAATACACACAAAAATCAGAGCTACAATTACTAAGATGGATTTGTTTGTTGAACTTCTACTTCTCAACCTCAACTCCTCTCCTATGCTTTGAATATGCTCAACTGGTATCTCTTGATCTCTTGAGTCTTCTTGGAGTACAAATATGTTTGTTTCAACTTCTCTCAACTTGTCATATTTACGAAAGAGATAACTAATCTCCTCAATCCTAACAAATAATTTCCCAAAATCTTAGCAACTAGTTTGCCAAATATTAGCAAATAATATAAATAATCCTAGCAACCACTTTATCTCAAAATACTAATATTGTAGAATTATAGAATATTTCATTTAGATTTCTAAAACTACAAGAACGGAAATTTGACTTTCACTTGTATTATTTAAGTGAAATTACAAGATGTTGTTATTTCCCACTTTTACTAAGTGATCACTAAAAGTTGTCTTGATGTACTTCTTGCATGGTCACACCTAACCTATGCAATAAGTTCCCACTCAAGCTATATTTTTCAACATGCTTGACATGTGTACCCTTGAACGTTCCACATGTGTGAGCTTACCTGTGGCTTTATAGTTTCTTGTAAGGCTTTATTCACATGTATGTTTTGTTGGCCTCCGTTACCTCTCAAATATATAGAGGAGAAAGAGAGTCCTTTCATCATTCTAGTTCTTATTCATTAACTTCTGTTAGAGATGCAACTAAGAGGAGTGCACTAACCTCCCTCTCTCTTTTGCATCTTCACTTGTACCTTATCTCTCTTGTCTTGGAGTCACTAGGGTTTATTGGATCTTTAAGAGCATCTTGAATACTAGGGTGAGGGTTTCATCCCTTGGAGACTTCGAGATTAATATTGTGTGACAAAACCCTATGTTGTACTTGTTGAAGAGAAGAAGAAACAAAGACATGCTTTTGTTATTCTTGCTTGTTAGAGTTAATTGGTGTGAGCTAAGGTTTTCTTGGTTTCCCTAGATAGGGTTTTGAAAGCTAGAAGATTGTACGAACCTTGGGATAATATATAAATGAATTTCATCTGTAACTATATATAAAGTTTTTAGCTGTCCAAAATTGTCTCCATTGCAAATTTGATTTCCAACAATCTATTTCTTCATGGTTTGGTAATTTCCAACACTCGTATGTATTATTGATTTGACATAAGTTAAGGCTAAAAATGTTGAGAAATTTAAATTTAACATTAGTATAAAGAAGATAGGGCAGATTTTCTGCTATATTTACAGTTGTCATAAAGTGAATTTCATATATGTTTTGTGAGTAATAAAATTTCCCTGGAGCGCTAAAACTTTTTGGCACACTTCATTATCTTTTCTTTTGAATTGCATAATGGGTTAGTGTTGTTCAAAGGTGAAATATTGTGCATTCTTTCTATTGTTTTATTTGTCTTTATAACATCCTTGAGGTTGAAAATTCACATGGTTAAGGTTTGAAAAACCTCTAGGAAAAGGTGAAAATATTTTGAGTTGTACTAATTGTTGAACTTTGACAGTTTGGAGAGAAATTCCCTCCTTCGGGAAGCTTTCCTCACCCTGAGAAGTCCCCTCCTGCCCTTGGAAGAATTTAATTTGTGCAAGGAAAATTATTATTTTTATGATGGAACCATGACTACTCAAAAGGTTTAAGTCAGCCTCAAGGAGAAATTGGGTCTTCTCAATCACATATAAATAGATCTCATGTCACATCACTTGGAGAGATGAACACACACACATTTCTTCTCTTGATTGATTCGTACTACATCTGAAATTGTAGGTTTGATCTCGCATGTGTGAAGGGAAGGAAGATTTTTCTGTTTAGTTTGTTGATTTTATGTTGGGATAACATTGACCAGTGTTGACTTCATTTGACTTGGATTCGATTTGACTTGAAAACTCGGAAATTATCTCTATTTTGGAAGGTCACATTGACTTGGAGGAAGACCAAACTTTTCTCTAGTTGACCAAGGTTGACCGCAGGTTTGACAATGGTTGACCATGTGAAAATTTCTAAATACAAAATCCAACTGCAGTGATTAATATTATTTCTTCTACTTATTAACTTAGAAATAAGTTATTCACAATGTTTCTACAACAAATATTGAAATAGTTCTATTGCAACCTTCACAATGAAAATACGATGAAAAGTGAATGCAAAGAAAAATACTAGCACAAGTATAACCACAATGACACATTTATTTTTGTAGAATTTTCCCCAGAAAAACCCAATGTGGGAAAACCAGTGCAACAGATGAGGGTTTCTTTATTATTCTTCAACAAAAATCTCATGTATAAGATACAACCAACAAAATAGAAGAGGATTCTTTGTGAGAAATTTTACAAACACTTCTTAGCAAGTTTTTGATCCAAGAGAGGACATGTTGCCCCCTCTGCGTCTCACTGCATCAGCTCGTGCGTGAGGACTGCGCAATCCCAGCGTCACACTGCCTCTGCGTTGTCCCTCCTCTACGTCACAGCCTCTGAGTTGTCCTCCCTCTGCTCTGCATCTTCTGCTCCTGACCTCCTGACTGATACTGATACCCTCTCTCTCCTTCTCACCTGCAACTCTCCCTCTAATTCAATTTTCTCTTGCCAAACTTCGACCAATGAGAAAATCGATCTTACTCAAGTAACTGAGTATCTGCCTCTAGTGTATTTTCCAAATGCCCCTCAATGTCCTTATAATATTCCAGTTGAAAACCAACAACCCATATTAGATTCTAATTAATGGCTCAGATCATTTGGACTCAATCTTTGTCTTCTTCTAGAAGTTACACCCACAGTTTAGATTAAAACCCATTAATTATTTTAATTTCCTATGTTTAGAATTAGGAACCCATTAAAAATAATTAATTATGTTAATAAAATTGTCTTCGAGTGGAATTTCTCAAAACGATTTCTGGGTATTGTGGAATGCTACCATAAATCAACACTCCCTCTTAGCGAGGAATGTGCTCTAGCAATGCAACCTGTCGAAGCAATGCTACCATAAATCAACACTCCCTCTTAGCGAGGAATGTGCTCTAGCAATGCAACCTGTCGAAGCATCACCCTGTTCTATAACATCTCCCTCTACGCTGCTAATGTCTGACATCACTACCCATCAACTACTGTGCAAATGTTTCATCTGTACTGTCGCTGACCCTACCACTACCAACACTGCATCTGTACTGTTTCTGACCCTACCACTACCAACATTGCATCTGTACTATAACTCTCTCTCATTCCCTGCCACTGTAACTGGGAAATCACTTGTTTCTGCTACTAAAACAGATTCTCTACCATACCCGTCTTCTCTCTGAACTGAATGAACTTAGCTCTTCCTAGAGCCTTTGTGAGTACGTCTACTACCTAATCTCTTGTGGGGACATATCGTAGTTGTACTACCCCACGCTGAACACAGTCTCTGATAAAGTGACATCTGATATCAATGTGTTTCGACCAATCATGAAATACTGGATTCTCAGAGAGTTTGATACAACTCTGATTATCACAGTAAACCCTGGGCACTTCCATCATTTTTCTGAATAAACTCACAAGCAATTTTCTATGCCATATAGCTTCAAACATAGCTATGTTGGCTGCGATATATTCAACTTCTGTTGAGCTTAGAGCTACCAACTTCGGCTTCCTGCTGCACCAAGAGATCATTTCTGATCCAACACTGAAGCAGTACCCAAAGGTACTTTTCCGGTCTACTAAACTACCTGCCCAATCTGCATCTGTGAATCCATTCAATCTAACGTCATACCCTCAGGAGTATTTTAACCCATATCCGACTATTCCACACACATACCTAAGAATGTGCCTAGCTGCTTTCCAATGCACCCTTTTTGGTTCCACCATGAACTAACTAAGGGTGTTAACAACGAAGAAAATGTTTCTCCTAGTGTGGACTAGATACATGAACAACCCAATGAGTTGTCTGTACAAGGTGGGGTCCAACTCCTTGTCTCCTGATGCATCTATTTTCTTCCAGTTGGTGATCATGGGAGTAGCCATGGGTCGACAATCCTGCATTCTGAATTTCTTCAGAATTTTTGTAGCATATCTTCCTTGTACAAGGAAGATCTCCCCATCCTTTTGCCAAAATTCCAACCATAGAAAATAATGCATCAACCTTATATCCTTCATGTCGAATTATGCTTCAATATTCTTCTTGCAATCTTGTATGAGCCTAAATGACCTTGTTAAAGACAAGTCATTCACATATAATACCAGAATAAGTGGCTAATTTTGTACCATTAAATAGTAGAGATTGGGATGAGCATCACTCTTGATGAATCCCAACCGCTGCAAGTAACTATGAATCTGACCATACCATGCTCTGGGTGCTTGCTTGAGCCCATACAAGGATTTCTTTAATTTGCATACATAAGTTCTCTTTTGATGAGTTTCGAAGCCTTCGAGCTTTCTATATACACCTCTTCTTCTATCACCTCGTTCAAGAATGTTGTCTTGACATCCATCTGGTGAATCTTCCATCTGATGAATCTTCCATCCCATTTGAATTGTTAGAGATATAACAGATTTGATAGAGGTATATCAAGCTACTGGGGAAAAGGTTGCTTCGTAGTCTATTCCTTCTTTTTGTGTGTATGCCTTTGCCACGAACCTAGCCTTGAACTTCTCTATACTACCATTTGCAACATACTTGATCTTGTAGACCCACCTTGATCTTACAACAGATCTATACCCTAGTCTAGGTACTACTTCCCAAACATCATTCGTCATGATAGAACTATACTCTTCTACCATGGAATCCACCCAAACTTGGTGTTGAATGGCTTCGTGAAAGCTAGAGGGTTCTTCAACTTGTGCTACCAAGGCTTGGTATTTGTCAGGCTGTCTATGCTGCCTCTTCTCGGTTCTAGGAGCTCCAACAAACTCATTTGCATCCCTCAGCATCTATCATACTTCCCTTCTGGTTCTACCACTGGTAGTGGGAGGCTCAATGAACTACTCCTCCTGGTCCCGTCGTTCCATATGTTGAGAACTATCTGGATTTCCTTCTTCTGAGGAAATACTAGTAGTGGTCGCTGTACTCGATCCAAGTGTATGTCCTCATGCATGTGATCCTCACTGCCCCTGTTGTTGCTGGACTAATGGAACATCTGCTGATTGACCTTTTGTTGGCATCTATCAAGATTTCCTAAAAGCTCTATCCTCCATGAATTTCACATCCTGTCTCACTACAATCTTCCTTATGATAGGAATGTAGATTCTGTATGCCTTTGAGGTCTTGCTATATCCTACGAGGTACCCTTTTTCTGCAATCGGATAACAACTTCCTTAACCAAACAACTTCTCTTCTTACTTCATAATTTGCAATATACTCAACCTTAACACTACTCAAAACAACTATTTCTTGCTTTCTGCTCATCCATGAGATCATGTAAAATCCCAAACTGAAACATCCTCCTATAGTGCTCCTTCCATCCTGCTCATTGCCTCCCATGTTGGAATCTGTATATCTAATCAAGTGGACATCATTCCTTCTACCATATTTCAGGAAGTAGTGGATGTTTCCTTGCAGATATCTCAATATATGTTTTGCGGCTATCCAATGATCATGCTTCGACTCCACTTGGAATTGACTAAGAATATTTACTGCAAAACGTATATCTAGTCGAGTATTCACCAAGTACATCAGTGAGCCAATCAATTGCCTATACTTCCAATCCCAAATAGTAGTGCATCAACCCTAGATCCTTCATGTCAAATTCTACTGCTAGTTGCTTCTTACATTCTTCAATTTGACCTTCCACACATGTCGAGAGAAGATCATCCACATATAGAAGAATGATTATCAACTCTCCCTTCACAACCTTAATATAAAGGTTTGGATTGACATAACTCTTTGAGAAGCCTAATATTTGTAAGTATGCAACAATCCTAGCATAACATGCCCTTAGTGCTTGCTTGAGGCCATATAATGCCTTCTTCAATCTACAAACATATGCCTTTTTGTCTTTAACTTCAAATCACATGGGTTTCTCTATATAGACTTCCTCATCAGTTGTGCCATTTAGGAATGCAGTCTTGACATCCATTTGGTGGATGTTCCATCCCATCGATGTTGCCAAAGAGACCAACGAACGAATAGTTGTATACCTTGTTGTTGGAGCAAATGTCTCTTCATAATCGATGCATTCTTCTGGAGAGAAGCCCCTAGCCACAAATCTTGACTTATATTTATTAATACTTCCATCTATTGCATGTTTGATCTTGTAGAGCCACTTGGAAGTTACCGCAGATTTGTCTTCAGGCCTAGGCATGATCACCCAAACTTCATTCTTCATTATAGATTGATATTCTTCATTCATAGCATGCTTCCATTCTTAGTGATTGACAAATTCTTCAAAAGTAGATGGGTCTACTTCAATTAGTTTTGTCATGTAGGCTGTGTACCCAGAATATTGTTTGGGCTTCTCGCTTTCCCTAAATGTACCTTGAGCTGCTCCATGACCTTCTGCATCTAGAAGTGTAGACTTCAACCAGTTAGGTTTTTTTTTCTAGTTTCAGGAATTACCACAAATTGTATTGGTCATAGGGACCTTCATCTTCATGGTTTGATTCTTGTTCTTCTTCCCTAGTAACTTCTTCTTCGAATGTTGGAATTTCTTCATCATTAGAGTCCATAGGGAGATCCATTGATTTCTTGAACGCAATACTTTCGTCAAATATCACATCTCGATTGACTTCTATTCGATGTCCTTCCTTTATGTAGATCCTATAGGCCTTAGAAGAGTTACTGTAGCCCACAAATGTTCTCTTCATGCCAGATGGATCCAACTTCTTTCTTTTGTCCTTAGGTATATGTATATAGACAAGAAAACTAAAAATTCCAAGATGAACTACATTTGGTTTCTTTCTAGGGAACACCTCTTTGGGAGTCTTGTTATCTAGAGACCTATGGGGACTTCGATTTTGTATGTATACAACTATCTTTGTAGCTTCACCCCATAGAAGTTTCGGTAAATCTTGATCATGTAACATTGCTTTTACAGTTCCTTCAATGGATCAATTCTTTCATTCTGCAACTCCATTTTGTTTGAGATTATACAGGACTATCAACTCCCTCTTAATCCCAGACTCCTTATAGAAAGTTACGATCTTCGTGGATGTATATTCTCCTCCATTATTGGATCTTAATATCTTGATTATTATTTGTGTAAGGTTCTCTACTTCAGCTTTGAATTCTTGAAGTTTAGTAAATACTTCATCCTTGGATTTCATTAAAGAAACCCAAGTCTTCCTTGAATGATCATCTATAAATGTGACACAATATAAATGACCTCCAAGTGATTTATGGGTCATAGGACCACAAACATTGGAATGAATAAGATCCAAGTTTTCTTTTGACTGTGAAGCAATGCTTCCAAATGGTCTCTTGGTGTTCTTTGCCAATGCACATCCCTTGCATACTCCTTCGTGATCTTCTTTCAGATTGGGGATTCCATCTACTATAGAACTTAGAGTCGGAAAAATTTTGAAATGGGGATGACCAAATCTTCTATGCCAAAGTTCACATGGGTTGATTTCAATGTAAACTAAAGATTGAGCAAGAGGGGATAACAACCTGTAAAGTCTTCCTTCACAAATCCCAATTACTCTAGCATTTTCTATGCTTGATTTTTTACCCCATACTACAACTTTTCCATCAATGAAAGACACTCTATCACCTTTATCTTCTAGACTTGAAATGGATAGTAAATTCTTATGCAAACCTGGAACAAATAGGATGTTGTTGAGATGAATATTGCCTCTATTCTACAACTCTATTGAGGTTGATCCAATTCCTCTAACAGGATAGTTCTTATTATCTCCAAGCTCTACAGAGTAAGAAGACTTTCCTTTTGAAAATGCTTTTAGTTGCTTGTGATGCCCGTTCATGTACCTTGATCCTCCACTATCAATTACCCAAATGTTCTCATATTGAAATGTGCCAGTCAATGCTGAGAAGAGTCATTCGTCCTTTGTATTGGTCACTTTCTTCTTTGGAGTAAATAGGAGATTGCATGCTTCTTTGATACCCTTCTTGAGATGACTTGCTACCTTTGAACACTTCTTTAGAAACTTCTTCAATGTAGTAGAGATCTTCATAATGCACTCTACCAACCTTAGATCTGATACCATGTTGAAAAATCTATAGGGAAATGATTAGAGCGATTTATCTTTTCTTGATAATTACTTGTGATGTCTTTTTAATTTTTCATACTTATTAGCTTCTTTACTTATTAATATGTTTGTATATTATCAAACAACTACCAAAAACAAAAAGAACAAGAACACAAATACAAGCTACAAGCCAAATCCAAAACCTCTCCACTTGAGAGGAAAACCCGCAACTCTCTTCTCTTCCTTCTAGATTCTTCAATTGACGAATTCCAAGATCTCTAGACTAAGACCAAGTCCAACCCTTCTGGATGATGTGCTTTCCTTGTCAAAGTCAAACCCAGTCAAATCTCTTCCAGTAGCACAACTGCGACCCCTAACTGCAAAATTTTGGTCTTCATTGCAGGCTTGAAATTTTTGGCCCTCCTATAGTTGTTGTTGCCACACATGTTAGCTTCTTTAGCCTCCCAAGGCTTTCTCAAAGCTTCACTTTGATTTCTCTTCCTTCTGGAGGCTGAGGATGGCTTCTTGTGACCTTCGCTTGACCTTCTTTCCTTTCCTTCTTCAAGATCAAACCTGCAGAAGAAAACCCTAGATCAACTGCAGAAAATGTTGAATTATGGTATGTTCTATGCTTAGAGCAGTTTACTTCTTTTTTTCTTATTAACCACTAATTAGAAATGACATATACATTAAGTAAAGTGAAGATAGAACATTAAACGATTGATAGAAAACAAGCCAAAACAAGAGACACAAGATGTGGCGACTATCTAGGGACAAACCCCAATGCGGGGAAACCCTTTGATTAAATCTTCTTTTATCTTCAATAGTTCAGTAGAGAGAAATAGTACAAAATCATAATTCTGTAATTTTATATCAGCAAGAGAAAACCCTAAATCAGCAAAGTAAAACTTAGTCAAACGAGATGAAATTGACCTCCAATATGCTTGGTCAATTTCCTGGTCAACTAGTCTTCGAACACCCTAAAGAATCAACCCTTAAACAACCCCAAATACACAGTCAAACTGTGGTTGACTAAAGTCAACCTGCTGCCCCAAACTAGGGTAGTCAATGCTGGTCAAACATGAGGTCATATTGCCTCGATTTTCGTGCCAAAAAATGCACACTGCCCAGGAGAGGCAGCCACACCAAAAACTCACTCTTCTAAGGTCAACGCTTGGTCAACGCTGGTCAAAGAGACCTTCAACAGCTTTTGTGTCCTCCTTGCCCAACCGCGTCCTCCTTCTTCCCACGTGTGAGTTGCTCCTTGTGTAACCCAAAGCTAAGGAGAGAGAGAGAAGAAATGAGTGACATGAGATGTTAATTTTAGGTATGTTCTATGCTAGAGCAATTTATTTAAATTTTCACAGTTATCAATCACATCAGCATTAAAGTAAACTGCAGATAGAACATAAGTATAAATCGCAGAAGACATGCCAAGACAAGAGGACACAAGATTTGGCACTAGCCAGGGACAAACCCCACAATGTGTGAGGAAACCCTTGATCAATTCTTCTTTTATGTTCTTCAAAGTTCAACAGAGAAAGGGAGAGAGAGATAGTATATTTACAACAGAAGTCAACCCTTTGACTTATCTAGATCATAGCATAGATCATCTCCTATAACAATGATACATAAGATCAGTTGAAGACATTCTGCTTCAAATGGTTCTCCAGGGCAATGGGTTTAGCGATCCATTTCGTCCATTAGCTGCATCTTACAGTGGAGCACCATCTCATCTGCCTTCATCATCATGCTGCCCATTATTCTGCATTTTCCATTATTATGCAACCCTATTCATCATCATGCTGCTCATCCCCATTATGCTGCATCATCATGCTGTCTCATCTATCATCATGCTGCCTTGAGTTCTTTCGAGATTATGAGATCACATCTATGTATGATCAATTTCAGTCATGATCTAGACTAGGATCATTATCACTCTTCCTTGGAGTATGATGGGACTGCCTCATGTTGTGATGATATAGTCTCCTTCTTTATGTATGTCGATACATCTTGTTGAGGTTGTCTGTGTATGTCATAGTGAAGACTGACTTATCTTCTCTATCCATCCGAGGGCATCATCTTTTATTATAGGTATGCCGAGGCTAATCTAGATCCTAGATTTATCCCTTATAGAAATGTGGATCCATTTATGACTACGACTTCATAGTTACCCTTTACTGCTATATGAATAGTGCATCTGTTTTCCTTGTAGGATTTCAACATAGCATATTAGGTTTCCTGCATATGAGCTGCGTATCAGGTTTCCTGCGTATGAGCTACATGTCAACATAGCGTATCAGGTTTTCTACGTATGATCTGTGTGTCATCATTAACGTCATATCAGATCTTTCCATGACAACATGTGAATTGTGTGTCACCTTGACTGTGCATTGAGCTGATTGTTGTGCGTGTAATCCATGTACAATGTGTAATATTGCTGCGTTGTATGACAACGTGTAATTCCATGATGCTGTGTTGTGTGCATGCGTTAACTATATGCCTTCATGTTCATATATAATGCCATGATGCTGCATTGTGTGCCTGCGTTAACTATATGACAACGTGTAATGCCATGATGCTTTTTTGTGTCCCTGCGTGATATGTCTTTTGTTGATGCGTATATATATGAGTCCACGTATCTCTTAAACTACAGATAGGGTATCTTCATTTACTTGTAGATTCATGACCCAATGTATTTGATTTCATTGTTTATGACCTACGTATAAATGTCATGATCAACATAACTGTGATTGTGTGTAGATGTCTCTTCATAAACAATGTATCTGCATTTTCCATGTTGTTCACACATATAACTGCATATGAATCCCTTGAATATATATATATATATATTTCCATGCTGTGCGATTTCAGCGTATATATATCTCCATGAATCAGGGTATTATGTTGACTGTGGCTGCAGCTAGGGCATTCTTCATTAGTGTATCTCCTTCACTAAAAACCCAGGATGTGGAGAGGAGATCACATGAAGAATGTGTGTAAAAATGACTTCAAGACCTTTCCAATTTATACTAAAACGTATAGGTTGAATAGACATGACGTTTGGTCTTCTTGAGCCTACGCAAGCGCTGGTCGGCTTGATAATAATTTCATAATCAAAATAAATTCATATCTCCATAAATACTTATCAGAATCGGATGATGTTTAGATCAATCCTACACCTCTCAACAAGAGGGATACAATAAAAATACCAGCTTCCATAAATAAGCTAACCCACATGGAGTTTGGCTCTAGTTGCCAATTTAACACTCCCTCTCAACTAGGGAGAACTCCATCCGGTGATCCATAAGTCCGATTGTACTATGTCTGCCATCAGTGCCCTGCACTGCTCTGCCCAACTCTGCTCAGCTCTGCTGGTTCTGCTATGCTCTGATTAGCTCTGCTCAACTCTCATCTGCTAGCTCTGCTCTGCTCTTCTCAGCTCTGCTGGCTCTGCTTTGCTGAACTATGAAGAAGAAGAATTGATCGAGAATGTTTCATACCATTCTCCACTGACCCGAAGTCAGTCTTAGAGTGTGTACCACTAGTCCCAGACTAGTCTCAATCGACCCAAAGTCAGCCTCATAGTGGGTACTACTCCTACCACTGGTCCCAGACCAGTATCACAGGCTCAACGAGTGTACCACTGGTCCTAGGCCAGTCTCAACTGACTCGAAGTCAGCGTCATAGTATGTACCACTCTCACTGGTCCCAAACCAATCCTATACTAACACGAAGTCAGTCTCAGAGTATGTACCACTGGTCCCAGAACAGTCTCAACCGACCCAAAGTCAGTGTCATAGTATGGTACAACTCCTACCACTGGTCCCAGACCAGTACCAATGGTCCCAGATCAATGGAGGTCATCCTAGCATAGGGAGTACGGTAGATACAGCGATGCATCCATTGGTACTACTATGGCCCCTAACTTCATTTCCCTACTCATTGATCAGATGAGAGGTACTTCCCATGAGTCCCAGACTACATGGGTAGGATGCCTTGACAGGAGAACTAATCAATCCTGTCCTCACAGGAGAACACATCAATCCGGCTACAATCGCCATGGAGAACAAATCAATCTAGGCCTCATAGGAGAACACATCAATCCTGCTACAATCACCATGGAGAACACATCAATCTAGGCCTCACAGGAGAACTAACCATCCTGCTACACAGGAGAGCGAATCATTCTGTTCCACAAGAGAGCGAATCATCTTGTCCCACAAGAGAGCGAATCATCTTGTTCCAGTGCACACCACCAGGGGAGGGTGAGTCACCCTGTGGTCGTATGTTTCTCCAGTAAGAACCGCAAGCCCCCCAGATCTCCCAGAGCTCAGTGTATGCAACATGTAGGACCCTTGTACAAGGGTTTCTTGACGACTCCAAGTCGTTTGAGAAAATCACAGATTTGATCTTTCCTCGGGGCTTTGACAAAGTTTATCGACCTGTACTTCATCTTAATGCAATGGAGCCTCCTTGCTCATCGACTTGCCATATCCTAGATAAGGCAGTATCTGATGTCTATCTAATGGAGCAATTGTCAAATACGGGATTTCTCAATAATCGAATCCCACCTCTGCTTGTTATAGAGAATCACAGTGGTATTCATCATGTGTACAAACAGCTCACTAAAGAGCTTCCACAACCAGGCAACTTCCTACGAGGTCATACTCGTAGTCATGTATCTGGTCTCGACGGTACTTATAACAACCGATTTCTGCTTCTTGCTCATCCATGATATCGAAGCAGAATCCAAAGAGAACCAGCACCGAGAAGTGCTCTACTGATTCTCCACAATGCTTGCTCAATCAACATTCGAATAATCATGCAATTTTCATATTTCCGACAATGTATCTCAATCCATGAGAGATTCTGCCTTGAAGATATCTCAGAGGATTCTTGGCACCAATCCAGTGAGGCTCAACCGAATATGAACTCACCATGCTAACTGCAAAACATATGTCTGGACGGAAGTTCACCAAGAACATCAACGTGATTGAGTTTATGAAACTTAGAGGTGTTTCCCAAATCTGGTTCGACATCACTACCATATAGTTTCTGAAAGTTAATATCCTTGAGGTAGTCACAGGCTTGCAGTTTATCATTCCACATACGGAATCCAACTCCCTCTGTCTCCTACAAATGAGAGGGTTTGCACCTGTCAGACATAGGTGCTGGTATGAGAGTTCTACAATCCACAACCTTTGAGTAATGGTTTGGATCGATTTCACTCCTAGTGAATCTCAGCTTCATCAGACAATTATTGATCCTTTCATACTATGCCCGGGGTGATTTTCTTCAAGCCATAGAGTGATTTGCTTCAAGCCATAGAGGGCTTTCTTCCACTTGTCTACATGAGATTCCCTGTTCATGAATCTCAAAAACTCCACGGGTTGTTTCAAACCTTGTGGACCTGCTACTTGAGGGCAATGGTCCCCTTGTAAGATTTTCCTTCTGTACATATGTAGTTTCATGCTCTTTTTGAATTCAGGCTTCCCTGTCACCATCTGATTCACAGACCTCCGGTTCTATGTGTCAATGGACATGGTCCTACTCATGGACTTCTTGTAACTTAATACAAACCTGAACTCAAAAGCATCTTTAGAAAATTCTATTTTCAAACACGTACCTTTCCATTGACAAATGCCACCATAAAACCTTTGACTTCCATTCCCTTTTCAGGATAGGTGGTATCGGCTCCAAGTGTAATCCCACAATTGTTTCCATCTCTACCAAATTAGAGAGTGCACCCTTCTATCCGATGAAGTGCCTTGAAGCACTACAATCAATATGCCAGATTCCCAAAGAACTTGAAGAAGAGGGCCAATACAAGATAACACTTCTTTATCAGAAACAATATTTGATTCTTCATACCTGGGGTTCCTTGCTTCCTTGAAGAGTCGGTCGTGTCTTTGATGACCCGCATCTCTGTCATTCGGACACTCCTTCGCATAAGGGCCAAACTCATAACCAAGACATCTACCTTTCCTTCCACACTTAGATCCGAACTTCCCAATGAAGTGATCTTTTGGTATGCCATCAGAAACTTTCGCTGCGTCATTCTGATAACATTCTTTGCTTCAACTTCACTCTAGGTGAATTATGAGGAACCCATTGATCCTTCTGTCTTGTCCCAACTGTCTTCGGTGATTGCTCTTTCACTCTTGCTTGGGCATTGTCTTCACCTCAGCTCTGATACCATGTTAATTTTAGGTATGTTCTATGCTAGAGAAATTTATCTAAATTTTCACAGTTAGCAATCACATCAGCATTAAAGTAAACTACAGATAGAACATAAGTATAAATCGTAGAAGACATGCCAAGACAAGAGGACACAAGATGTGGCGCTAGCCAGGGATAAACCCCACAATGTGTGGGGAAACCCTTGATCAATTCTTCTTTTATGTTCTTCAAAGTTCAGCAGAGAAAGAGAGAGAGATAGTATATTTACAACAGAAGTCAACCCTTTGACTTATCTAGATCATAGCATAGATCATCTCCTATAACAATGATACATGAGATCAGTTGAAGACATTCTACTTCAACTGATTCTCCAGAGTGAGGGCTTCAACTATCCATTTCGTCCATTAGCTGCACCTTACAGTGGAGCACCATCTCGGCTGCCGTCATCATCATGCTGCCCATTATTTGCATTTTCCATTATTATGCGGCCCTATTCATCATCATGTTGCCCATTATTCCGCATTTTCCATTATTATGCAGCCCTATTCATCATCATGCTGCTCATCCCCATTATGTTGCACCATCATGTTGTCTCATCTATCATCATGCTGCCCTGAGTTCTTTCGAGATTATGAGATCACATCTATGTATGATCAATTTCAGTCATGATCTAGACTAGGATCATTATCACTCTTCCTTGGAATATGATGGGATTGCCTCATGTTGTGATGATATAGTCTCCTTCTTTATGTATGTCGATACATCTTGTTGAGGTTGTCTATGTATGTCATAGTGAAGACTGACTTTTCTTCTCTATCCATCTGAGGACATCATCTTTTATTATAGGTATGTCGAGGCTGATCTAGATCCTAGATTTATCCCTTATAGAAATGTGGATCCATTTATGACTGCGGCTTCATAGTTACCCTTTACTGCTATATGAATAGTGCATTGTTTTCCTTGTAGGGTTTCGACATAACGTATCAGGTTTCCTGCGTATGAGCTGCGTGTCATCATTAACGTCATATCATATCTTTCCATGACAACGTGTGAATTGTGTGTCACCTTGACTGTGCATTGAGCTGATTGTTGTGCGTGTAATCCACGTACAATGTGTAATATTGCTGCGTTGTATGACAACGTGTAATGCCATGATGCTGTGTTATGTGCCTGCGTTAACTATATGCCTGCGTGTTCATATTTAATGCCATGATGTTGCGTTGTGTGCCTGCATTAACTATATGACAATGTGTAATGCCATGATGTTGCATTGTGTCCCTGCGTGATATGTCTTTTGTTGATGCGTATATATATGAGTCCACGTATCTCTTAAACTACGGATAGGGTATCTTCATTTGCTTACAGATTCATGACCCAATGTATTTGATTTCATTGTATATGACCTGCGTATAAATGTCATGATCAACATAACTGTGACTGCGTGTAGATGTCTCTTCATAAACAACGTATCTGTGTTTTCCATGCTGTTCACACATATAACCGCATATGAATCCCTTGAATGTTGTGTGTATATATAGATTTCCATGCTGTGCGATTTCAACGTATATATATCTCCATGAATCAGGGTATTACGTTGACTGTGACTGTAGCTAGGGCATTCTTCATTAGTGTATCTCCTTCAACAAAAACTCGGGACGTGGAGAGGAGATCACATGAAGAATGTGTGTACAAATGACTTCAAGTCCTTTCTAATTTATACTAAAACGTATAGGTTGAATAGACATGACGTTTGGTCTTCTTAAGCCCACACAAGAGCTGGTCGGCTTGATAATAATTTCGTAATCAAAATAAATTCATATCTCCATAAATACTTATCGGAATCGGATGATCTTTAGATCAATCTTACACCTCTCGACGAGAGGGATCTAATAAGAATATCAGATGCCATAAATAAGCTGACCCACATGGAGTTTGGCCCTAGTTGCCAATTTAACATGAGATGATGATAAAATGAATCAACCTCACTTGTATTTATATGATTCACTGGGCATGTGTGCCACACATTTAACTGTTGGCCTACCTTCACAATTTGTTAAGTAAATACAAAATAAATTTGTATCTCCATAAATGCTTGTCGGAATCAGATAATCTTTAGATCAATCCTACACCTCTCAATAAGAGGAATCTAGGAAAAATATCAGCTGCCATAAATGAGATGATCCACATGGAGTTTGTCTCTAGCTGCCAATTTTAACACTCCCTCTCAACTAGGGAGAACTCCATCTACTAATCTATCTGACCGTCGGTACTGTCCCAACCATCAAATGAACTGCCTTGCACTGTTGGCTCTGCTCTGCTGAACTATGAAGAAGAAGAAATGATCAAGGATATATCATACCATCCTCCACTGACTCAAAGTCAGTTTCAGAGTGTGTCATACCACTCTCACTAATCCCAGATCAGTATACAATGATGTGTCCATCGATAGTACTACTATGGTCCCTAACCCCATTTCCCTACTCATTGATAAGATGAGAGGTACTTCCCACGAGTCCTAGACTGCATGGGTAGGATGCCTCAACGGGAGAATAATCATCCTATCCACAAGAGAACGAATCATCCTGTCCAATAGTCGTCGTACGAGAACTAATAATCCTGACCCAAAGGAGAACTAATCATCCTATCCCACAGTCGCCATGGGATGTCATAGGGGAAGGTTGAACCTTTCACCCTGTACATAGTGCACCAATGGAGGATGGTGAGTCGCCCTGTGGTTACATGTCACTCCAAGAAGTACCCTGTGCCCCCTGGAGCTCCCAGAGCTCAATATATGTATCATACATGACCCTCATAAGAGGCTTTCTCAATGACACCAAGTCATTCTCAGAAAGTCATGAATTTGACCTTTCCCAGGGGCTTCTTCAAAATGTTGACGACTTGTTCATCCGTACAGATATGTTGGAGCCTTATTGCTCCCCGCTGTACCATATCCTAGATATAGTGGTACCTGATATCGATGTGCTTGTAGCGATCATGAAATATGGGATTCTCTGATAAAGGAATCCCGCTCTTGTTGTCACATAGGATCACGATAGTATCCAATGTGAATCCAAACAGCTCCCTGAAGAGCTTCCACAACTCGACCGCCTCACAAGAGGCCATACTAGCAGAAATGTACTCTGCCTCGGGAGTGCTCAAAGCCACCGACTTCTACTGTCCTGATCATCCAGAATATCGAGGCACATCCCAAAGAGAAACAACACCCGAAAGTGTTTTTTTGGTCCACTACATTGCCTGCCCAATCAACATCAGTATATCCAAGTAGTCTCACATCTCCGGCAATGTATCTCAATCCACGAGTGATTGTGCCACGAAGATATCTCAATAGCTTCTTGGCACCAAACCAATGTGTGTGGTGAGGCTAAACCATATGTTGACTAAACGTGTTGACTGCCAAGAATATATCCAGACAGGAGCTCACCAAGAGCATCAATGCTCCGACGAGTTGACGATACTCGGTAGCATTTCGTAAAACAGGTCTGGCGACACTACCGCTTAACTTCTTGAAATTCAAGCTCCATCGGGGTAGTCATGGGCTTGCAGTACACCATACCGAATCTCTCCAGTATTTTCACCACTTATTTTCCTTGAGATAGGAAAATCTCCCCTGGTTTCTGCCAAACTTTGAGTCCTAGGAAATGGTGCATCAATCCTAGGTCTTTTATCTCGAACTCGGAAGCCAACTCCCTCTTACATTTGAGAATGAGAGGGTCTGCACCTCTTAGAAAGAGGTCGTCAATGTACAACACCAGTATGAGAGGTTTGTCATCTTCAACCTTAAAGTAAAGTTTAGGGTTGGATTCACTCCTAGTGAATCCTAGCTTCATCACGTAGCTATCGATCATCTCATACCACGCTCAGGTTGCCTAATTTAGCCCATAGAGGGATTTCTTCAATCTACACATGTGAGATTTCCAATCAAGAATCTCAAATCCTTCGGATTGTTCCACATAGACTTTCTCTTTGATCTAACCATGAAAGAATGTGGTGTTGACATCCATCTGATGTAGGTTCCATCCTTGCAAAGCAACAAGGGCTATAATCGAGCAGATGGTGGTATATCGGGCAACAGGTGCAAATATATCATCATAGTCTATACCTTCCTTTTGAGAGAAGCCACGAGCGACAAAACAAGCCTTATACTTTTCTGCACTTCCATCAACTGCATGCTTTATATTGTAAAGCTATTTCGAAGTGACAACTGCTTTGTCCTGGGGTCTAGGGACCACATCCCAGACATCGTTTTTCATGATGCACTCATATTCCTCAGTCATATCATCCTTCCATACTTGATGCTTGACAACTTCTGCAAATGATGAAGGCTCATTTTGGATGATAGTGCTCATGATGGTCAAGTATCCCTAATACTTGACTCGCTTCTTACTTTCTCAGAAAATCCCTCTGGGTGCAATGTGTCCTTTAGCATCATCAAGTGTCTCCCTAAGCCATGAAGGCCTCTTCCTAGAAGAGGAAGGCTCTTGCAGAGGGGGATCAATAAGATCCATAGGTTCTTCCACATCGAGCATCATCTCATCTTCCTTTTCCTTCGGTTCCCTGGTGTCAGCTTCTTTAGATCCCCTTTGAGTAGGAAGATTTTCAACTTTGCTAAGAGTCATATCTTCGTCAAAGGTGACAACATGGCTAATCTCGATTTCCCTTTAACCAGCCACATAGATTCTATAGCCCTTAGTATTTTCAATATAGCCCATGAAGATTCCTTTCTTTCCAAATGCACCCAATTTATTCCTTTTCTCCTTTGGCACATGAAAATATATAGGACTTCCAAAAATTCTAAAATGAGATACATCAGGTTTCTTGCTAGTGTTCGGTAGTCTTGGACCCCAATGCTTGGTGAGGGCATCGGTTTTGCACATATACGGAGATATTCGCAGCTTTGGTCCATAGAAACTTTAGAAGTCTTTGATCATAGAGCATAACACAGACAACTTCCACACTCATACGGTTCTTCCTTTCCACCACACCATTCTGCTCAGGAGTATATGGTGTTGTAGTCTCCCTCTTAATGCCAGCCTCTTTGCAAAAGTCATGGAACTCATTGAATTCATACTCAGTCCCATTATCAGTCCTTAAGATCTTGATTTTCTTTTCGGTTTGATTCTCGATCAAGGATTTGAGGTGACAAAACTAAGTGAACATTTCATCCTTCTTTTTCAAGAAGTATATCCAATTCTTGCAAGAATAATCATCTATAAAAGTGAGGTAATATAAATATCCTCCCAAGGAGTTCACAGGCATCATACCCACTATGTCTGAGTGAACCAACTACAATATATCAGAGGTCTTGCTTTGGCTTGAGGGGAATGGTCTCATTTTTAGCTTCCCTTCGGCACATCCAAGACATACACCTTCTTGCTCTACTCGGAACTCGGGCATCCCTGTCACCACTTATCTTGCATTGGGTAGAGCTTTATAATGAAGGTGAGCAAACCTCCGATGCCATAGTTCGGACTGAAGTGATGTGTCATAAGACATGACACCCAGCGGACTTCCTCTGATCTGATATAATGAATCGACTCGAAACCCAAGAGTGAAAGCTTCTTTAAAATTCTTTTTCCATACACGTACCTTGCCATCAATGAAGGTCAGCTTATAGCCTTTGTATTCCATTTCCGAAACAGATACTGGGTTCTTTTTTAGATCAGGTACACATAAGACTTCTTGCAAATGAATTGTATTACCCTGATTCAATTTAAGAGTGACATTCCCTACGCCTTTCACAAGATATTTTGCGTTTTCCCCAAGAACAATTTCCAGGTTGGTCTCCTTCTCTATCAGATTAGAGAGAGCTTCTTTGTAACCAGTGAAGTGCCTTGAGGCACCACTACCAATAAGCCAGTTTCCCAGTGTGTCTGGGGGAGCAGTAGTAGAGAGGGCCATTGGTAGACAATATTCATCTTGCTTAGTGTTAACAACGTTAGATTCATACCTGGAGTTTCTTGCCTTCTTGAAGGGTTTTCCTCTTCCTTGATTTCTGACATTTCTTTTACCTCTGCCATTGGACTTCCCATTCCTTTGATTTCCTTGAGAGTGTTTTTGATCATCGTCGTTGTGTGAGTCCCTCTTATCAGGGCACTCTCTCACATGGTGGCCCATTTTGTTGCAATTGTAACATTGTCCTTTTCTTCCACCCTTTGGTCCAACCTTTCCTTTGGATTTAGCCTCAATATTGCTTCTTCTTTTAGCATGAGAAGAAAAGGCAAAGGGATTGCCTTTAAGTGCGGGCATTTCTTTCTCTTCCATCCTTGTTTCTTCTTGAATACATCTAGCCATCAACTTCTCAAATCCTAGGATGACATTATTGTTGAGAAGAGTAGTCCTGGATATATACCATTCAGGTGGCAACCCACCAAGAGTTGTGATAGTCATTTTCCTGTCAGGAACTACTTCCTTGATAGATAGGAGATCATTCTTGATCTCAGTGATCCTTAAGAAATATGCTTGCATACTCTCATCTTTGCCCTTCTTAATTTCCTTTAGCTTATTTCTAAGGAACAAAACTTGATTTGCATCATTAACTTTAAATAAACTCACAAGTCTATTGTAGATTTCCTTGGAGGTGGTCAACTCAGAAACATAGGCCACCAGGCACTTGTCAATAGAGTCCCGGATGATCTTCTTTGCTTTGACTTCTCCCTTGGTCCACTTGCTTATGGCAGCAACAGATGCATTTGATGGAGGTGCAACAATATTTCCTCTCACATGGTCCAACACTTCCTAATCTTATAAAGTCAGATCAAGAGACATCTTCCATCCGTGATAGTCAGACTTCTCACGGAGCTTGTCTTCAGCACGTAAGAGTGTTGAGGACCGCATGTAGTTTTTAGGATAGCCTTGCCAACCTTTAGTGATTGCTCTTGCTCGGGATTTGTCTTCACCTCTGCTCTGATACCATGTTGAATTATGGTATGTTCTATGCTTAGAGCAGTTTACTTCTTTTCTTCTTATTAACCACTGATTAGCAATCACATATACTTTAAGTAAAGTGCAGATAGAACATTAAACGATTGACAAAAAACAAGCCAAGACAAGAGACACAAGATGTGGCGACTAACCAAGGACAAACCCCAATGCGGGGAACCCTTTAATCAAATCTTATTTTATCTTCAATAGTTCAATAGAGAGAAATAGTACAAAATCATAATTCTGTAATTTTATATCAGCAGCAGCAAAACCTAAATCAACAAAGTCAAACTTAGTCAAATGAGATGAAATTGACCTCCAATATGCTTGGTCAATTTCCTGGTCAACTAGTCTTCGAACAGCCTGAAGAATCAACCCTTAAACAACCCCAAATACATAGTCAAAATGCAGTTGACTGAAGTTAACCTGCTGCCCCAAACTAGGGCAATCAACACTGGTCAAACCTAAGGTCAGATTGCCTTGATTTGCATGCCAAAAAATGTGGCTTGCCTAGGAGAGGCAACCACACCAAAACTGCACTCTTCTAGGGTCAATGCTTGGTCAACACTGGTCAAAGAGACCTTCAGCAACTTCTGCGTCCTCGTTGCCCTATTGCATCCTCCTTCCCACGTGTGAGCTGCTCCTTGTGTAACCCAAAGCTAAGGAGAGAGAGAGAATAAATGAGTGAGATGATGATAAAATGAATCAACCTCACTTGTATTTATATGATTCACTGGGCATGTGCCACACGTTTAACTGTTGGACGACCTTAACAATTTGTCAAGTAAATACAAATAAATTCATATCTCCATAAATACTTGTTGGAATTGGATGATCTTCAGATCAATCCTACACCTCTCGACAAGAGGAATCTAGGAAAAATATCAGCTGCCATAAATGAGATGACACACATGGAGTTTGGCCCTAGTTGCCAATTTTAACAGAAACCCTACCCTTCCTTCGCACATGTGAGAGAGAAATAGCCCAAACACAAGTCTCCTTCATCCTCTTCCTTCTTTGTTGTCTTCTTCTTCTTCCTCCTTCGCTTGAATGAGTGAGTGATGAATGTTATCCAAGGAGGTCGAGTTTCCTCCTTTATATAGGCTTCTCAAGGTGGACATTGCTCCTCAAATTAGGCCGACTTGCTAGCTGCTAGGCCGACTTGGTCTTGAAGGGTATTTTCAGGTAACTTAGATTAAATACAATAACCCTAATGTGCCTATTGACTATGTATGAGGAGGTTCAAAAAAAAATTGAACAAGGGAAGTATAATTTAAGAACATGCATTATTTCACTTGTTAAGTTTGTTATTAATCGAATTAGCATGGTTGCAAAGGCCCATGCAACCTGCTAGGATTCACACACACAGGGTAGAGGCCCATTACCACCTTGGCCCAAACCCTCCCTTTTTAGGTCGACTTTCCTTATTAAAAGCCAATGGATGATTTCCACTTGATATCCCAACCAACTCCAAGTAAGACTAGTGTCTCAAATGGGATCAAGAAGAGGTGAAGGAGTTAATTATGTTGGTTGCCATGTTGATTTTTAAGTATGAATATGCAACATAAAACAAAATACAATAAAACATTAGACCAATTTATGTTAAATATGGCATGAAAGTACTAAAATTATAATGTTATTTTTCAATTTAGGTTGTTGGTTAAATGGGTTACAGAGTGGATTAGCTTGTTACCCTATAAAATCAGACTACAAAACTTGTAGTAAACAATAGAGACAATGACTTGTTTCACTCAAATAGACCACCCAATGAGTGCAAAAACACTCATAGATCATAGACCTAAAGGTGGGGAGGTTGGAGGATGAAAGATAAGTCTTATAAGACTACTTCTAGAATAGCCCCCGAGCGTTAGCTCAATTAGTCAAGTCCTTGTCATTAAAGACCTTTTCTATTGAGAGGTCATGGGTTTAATTCTCTCGACATTATCCGGGTTAGGCTCCATGGTCGAGATGGAAGGAAGTGATCCCTTCGGGTGGATCTTCCTGGTACAAATATTTTGGTGGACGTAGCGGCCATTGATCTCCAGGGTCCATGAACCGCATAGAAAAAAAGAAAAAAAAGAAGACCACTTCACAACTTTAATAAGCAGAAAATAGCAATTTCTAGCAAGCTAGAAATTGTATGCCTATGAATATGGGATCAAGCCCCACTAAGAAAAGTGGCCAAAAAAATTTAAAATTTAAAATAAACCGTAAGTATGGCTAGAAAACCATTGTATTCTGGACTCCAAATCAATAAATTAGCAAACAAATTCAATATAAAGTCAAGAACAAGGTTTCAAATGATTTTCTTGCTTGTTGGTATTGATGTTTGTAGCTCAAGCAAGTACTTTTGCAGGCCTGAGTGCTTGAGCATGTAGAAGCCGCCTAATGGACCCTTGAACCTTAATAATTACCTCAACAATTAAAGTAATTTCCTTTATAAGGAAAAAGTGAGTTTAATCTAATCTAATGCAAAGGTTATTTGCATTAGTAAATTATATGAATCTCAACCATTGATATCAAGTGTGGCAAGATCTAATCTCAGCCATCAATCGCTTTGGAGACTAGGGCTTTGGATTCGTCAAAACTTCAACTTATAAAAGAAGTGTTTGGGTAAGGGAGAAGACACAACAACACACAAAGGCACAAGGATTGAGAGAGGCATCTCAATGGTGGATGGAGAAGAATTTCTACTCAAGTGTGATGGATTTGAGGAAGGTGCAAAGGGGGGAGCAAGGAGATCCAGATCAACCAAGTCTATGGCTTGATCAACTAGGTGAAGTTCATATTGTTGTATGCATTTTCCTCAATTTTAGCCATTTTCCCAGTAAGGGAGCCCAAGTAGGTTCTAAATAATGAAATGAAGTGTTTTTGACTGTGCATAAATTTGTGTGTATGTCTGTGGGATTGGTTATTTTATTTCTTTCGTTGAATATTTTGTTAAAACATGCCTTTATTCAATAGATGTAAATTTGCTAGGAATTAATTTCCAAATTGCTAGGGTAAGAAATTAATAGTTGGGAGTTGAAAACCTTGGTATTTTGTTGTAGATTTCTTAAGTTACAGCTAGAAAAATGCTTAATATGCTCTAAAATAACTAGATAGACAGGGGTAAAGAATCAAGATATCCAATAATAATACCAATTCAATGTATCTAACCTTGGCTTAAATTTTACTTTATTTTCAGTGTCCCAAGGTAAAACACTTGTTGATTATGCTATGATAGTTAAAAAACCAACAAGTAAATTTTCCTAATCTAAAACATAAGAAAATAAAATAAAATAAATTGGATTTTTAAGAATAGAATGCTTGTTTTAATTTGTACCATGTACCAAAATAAATGTACCTCACTTGCTGGGTTGTGAAACACATGCCTCCTTAGTTACTATTGCACTTTGTCAGTAAAGTGAGTTTGGTCTACAAGAGAAATCGCCCCTACTTTTCAAACCCACCTAGGAGCAGCCCCTAGTGCAACATTCTTCAACCTTTGGTTTGTGTGTGAGATTGTGTACAAACTCCCTTCCCAATTGAAGCTTCCTACTATAATAGTCCAACCCTTCTTGGAACGACCCACCTACAAACAAAAAGGAAAGGTGAGATCACCCCCTAGTTTTCCTCCTCCATGTGATTATGTCACCCTTTAATGGCTCAATCTATTAGCTTTAGTGTGATCCTACTTGTTAGAAAAATTATTAGATTGAAAATGAATACAACAATTGATCAAGAAACAAAACGATGTTAAAAGTTAACCCACACAATGTACAAAAAAATTGAACACAGGTTTGCCAATTAAAGTTCTTTATTGATGGCACTTTTCTCATAAGACAACAACCACAACTTTGGAGGGGAGGCTAGCTTTTTACGAAACTTTTCTAATGACTGTTAGGATCCAATAATGTACCTTTTTACTCATACCTTTTGCTATCATTACATCCTTTTCCCGCTCATATTTAAGCCTACATTATCACCTTAATCTATTTTTCCAAAGGTATATAACGTTTCTTCTCTTTGCTATATGTTTAATTTGTTTTACATGTAATTTTACATTACTTTCATACTTAGCCATTAATCAGAAATATATAGTTGCTAAAACAGTTTGAAGACTGCAGTTAACATATCATTGCTGCTTGAAGACCACGTTGCTAAAACAGTTAAACAATACACAAATCCCGTTGCTGAAATAGTCCGTGATTTTCGATGCTTAAACAGTCCGTAATTTGCAATGCTGAAACAGTCCGTGATTTGCAATGCTGAAACAATATTTCATATACAACAGTGACAAGAAAAGATAATTAAAGGAGATGTTACACTGGCCGCAATAGCTGTACCTCAAAGCCAACACCATTACAACCACTGTAACATCATTTTGCTACGAAAGATCAAAATATCATATTCCATCATAGAAGATTAGATCAGACTAAGAATAGGATTTGTATGTACACATGTAATCATATGCTTAATTGTATTAAGAGGATTCTCCTCTTTAAATAAGACGGAAATCAACATTAGGGGATTACGACAGAATATGGAAGGCTTAGCTAGCAGGGAATTACAGAGGAGGAGCGTGTTTACTTTTGATATTGTAACATGTTACATTGGACAGATGAATAAAAGATCATTTTGAGCACTTCTTAGTTCCCGTTCATTTCTGGGGAATCTTGTGAGAAGGAGAGGGCCCACCTTCCTCACAAGATTCACCTATTAGTTTCCGTAGTGTGTTAATTATTGTTTTTATTCATGCCTTGTTAAAACTTTGTTTTATGAAACTATGTTATACATTATTTACGCATTGATTAGAACTCTGCTATCTATTGCTTAAACTCTGTTTGAAGTGATTATTGCATCGTTTTCATACAATTCATTCCCGGATAATTTTTGATCATTTGGATTGGTAATTCTATTTGCAGAGTGAGTTTATGAAAGTGTGATAGTCAGAGACAGGTGCTGAAGATTCCTACTTTGGGGAATAGGGTCATGTTCTCTGTTACAACATAGTTAGTCTTCTCTTTTGCAGATTGCTGAAAGGTTCCCTTTTTCTAGGTTGTTGTTCCTTAATATAATCCAGGATTCTTCTGATAATTATTTTCCTTTGAATCTTGAATTTTTCAATAGAAAGGTTGCTTTTACTGTAATTCAAAGTAGAACTTCAGTCTGTTCAAAGCAAGGTGTGATTAGTGTAACTTTTACTATAACTTTGGATTACTTTTGAGATTGAGCATATACAGTGTGTGATTGCCTTTGGAATAAACATACTTCCCTGGGTTGAAATTTATGTAACACTTGATTGTTTTAATTAATAAACAATTATAGTGACCAACATTTTGGTGTCGTTGCCGGGGAAGGCAATTATATATTTCAAAAGAATTTATTTTTTTCTTTCAAATATACAGATTGCATGAGAGGATGTGGAGCCCCCAAGAAAACTAACCCTACAGGTGGAAGGGGAAGAGGAAGAGGAGGAGGAAGAAAGAATTTTATCGACAAGATTATATCAAAATCTGAATTTTCTGTTCCTCAGCGACTAAGCTCTCGAAAACCAAATCCTCAACCTTCCTTTCAAGAGAACTTTGAAACGGAGGAAGAGATTTGGAGCCCTAAAACAGTTGAGAAACCAACAAGAAGCATTGAGGATCGAGCAAGTGTAGTAGGGGAACAAACAAAAGAAACCATGGATGGGTATAAAGAAGAACTGCACCATGAAGAACAGGTAGGTCTTGAAGGAGGGGTAAGCGATGAAAACTCTTTTTCTACCTTAGTATTTCCTATTGGTGATCTTCCTAGAGGAGTAGCTCCTATGAAGAATATTCCACTTTCATCTTTATCTAACTTTCATGGATTATCTTCTGAATATCCTGATGAATTCCTTTTCGAGTTTGATATATTACGCAGAAGTTATGATTACATTACCAATGCTCAAAAACTAAAACTATTTCCATCAACATTAAAGGGAAATGCATTAAGATGGTTCATGTGTCTTGGAGTCATGTAATCACAACATGGGATCGTATGAAACAGAAATTTCTGCACAAATATCAAGACTATTACCGAACAAGAGAAAAAGAGAGGAACTATTCAAGATGATACAGAAAGAGGATGAAAATCTGGAGGACTTTGTGGAAAGACTACAGTATAATATACAAAGATCCAGTCACCCCGATGTAAGTAAAGATATTCTTAAAACAATATTATTAAAAGGAGTAAGGGATGACTGTATAGATATGCTAAATATGCTTGGTAAAGGGGACATATGTAAAGAATCATATGATGAAATTATTAACCTTTGTAAAAAATGTTCAAGAGGAGCTGCAAGGAATAAATCAAATAGCAGGGATAACACATTTTCAAGAGTTCAAAAATCAGCTAGTGGAGGAACAACAAGAGCTGAAATAGGTAATTTACTTGAGGATTTTAAAACTGGAATGTTAAGTTCTTTTGCTTCACAAATTGACACCTCGCAGATTGAAAAGAAACAAGCCGAAGCAGAAGCGGCTTTGTCCATCTTTTGTCCCAAATGTAGAGAAAAGCACCCACTAAGGGAATGCCCATTGGACAAAATGCCAATTTGCACCCTTTGTGTTAAGGATCATGAAACTCAACAATGCCCTTCTTTACTAGGAAACAAAGTAGCATTACAACCAACCGATGAAGAAGCTGAAGCTGAAGTTGTCTATTTGTTGACACAGAGAAGGCAATGGAAACTGTGAGGACAAGTTATGAATCCTAATATGCCATTTACATCTTCTAATCGTTGGAATAATTATCCTTCTTTTAGTCAAGCAAATTACCCTCCCTTTAACCAAATGCAATACCCACCCTTCAATCAAATGAATTACCCACCCATGCAACAAACAAACCCTCCCTTTGTAGACCCAACAATATGGACTCCTTGGCCTCCACAACAACAACAACCTCACTTTAACCAATGGAATCCAAATTGGAGAGGTCAACAACCCCCGTTTCCAAATCAATTTCCTCAATTTCAATCACAATTTCAGCAACCACTCCCTTTACCATCATGTGCTCCACCGAATAATCAAATGATGCGGCCCCAACTACCTGTACAACCTAACCCTAAACCCACTAATTAGGCTGTGCGATTTATTAATATTCAAAACCAGCCTATACTTTATGTTTTCCCTGCAGAATGCAACGATATTCATTTACGATCTAGGAAAATAGTAGAACCTATCATTGATGATGTTACCTCTTATGATTCTGATAAAGAAGAAATAAAAAAAAACATGATTCACTTGAAGAGCTACAACCACCCTCTAATACTGTTGCTGAAACAACTGAACCACCATTCCCTGAGTGTTTAGCTTTGACTAAAACTCCTGGCCACCTGCTTTCAATATTCTAGGGGAATTACAAAATCTCTACGTCAAAATTCCACTATTACAAGAACTAAGAGATGTACCAATCTATGCCATAACTATGCGAGACATTTGTGTTAAGAAACCCGGTAGGAAAACTAAAGATCCCCTCACAGTTCATGTCATGGGTAATCTGTCTGCAATAATGCTGGGTAAAGCTCCTCCAGTTAAATATGGTGATCCCGGCCATCCTACTGTCACAGTGAAAATTGGGAAAACAATAATTCCTTGAGTTCTGGTAGATTTAGGCGCTGCTATCAATATTATGACTCTTGAAACTTCACAACTGTTACAACTGAAGAATGGAATCAAAGATACCCCAAATATTCTAGAATTAGCTAACTGTTCTACAATCAAACTGGAAGGAGTTATTGAAGACCTAATCATCTCAGTTGAGTCTTGGAATTATCCAGCTAACTTTGTGGTATTGCAACCTAAAACAAAGTTGGCGGGTCATCCTCTAATTTTGGGCAGGCCTTGGCTAACCACAACAAATGCCTTTATCAGCTGCAGATCTAGTTCAATGACAATTTCCAATGGATATGAAACCAAACAACTTACTCTCTACCCTCATGCTACACCCTTGATTAATAATGAGAATTCCTTATGGGTGGACTATGATGATCAAACTACTCAACCTATCTTGACTATCAGACAAGCTTTAAGCCTTAAATATGTCATTGAGGATGAAGTAATTAATAATTTTATTTGTGAACCCTCCTCTGTGACTTCAAAAACACATAATCAACTAGCTGCATTTTTTGAGTCAGATACCCAGGAAAAGCTTAATTCTGAAGGCCTGCCTCAAACATCAGCGACCATCTCCTCTAAAAGTATACCAATAGAAATTGAACCTGGCAAAACACTGAATATAAACCCCAACTTGACAGTTGCGGAAACACAGTAATTAATGAAGTTACTTCGTGAAAATAAGGAAGCATTCGCGTGGGACTATACAGATATGAAGTGAATCTCTCCTGAATTATGTACTCATCATATCTATATCAAGGAAGATTTTCGACCGATCTGTCAACCTCAATGACGAACGAACCCTAGTTTAAGAGAAATTGTTAAAGAGGAACTTCAAAAAATTGCTTAATTCAGGGTTTATATATCCTATATCTAACAATGAATGGGTTTCCCCGTTGGTAATAGTTCCTAAGAAAAATGAGAAATGGAGAGTGTGCGTAGATTATAGAGCCTTAAATAAAGCCACTCAAAAAGATCATTTTCTGTTACCATTCATTGATTAGGTGTTAGATATTTTGTCAGGGAAGAAATTCTTCTCTTTCTTAGATGGTTTCAGTAGGTATAACCAGATCAAAATTGCACCCCAAGACCAAGATAAGACCAATTTTACTAGCCCCTGGGGAACCTTTGCTTATAGAGTCCTCCCATTTGGGCTATGTAATTCACCAACAACCTTTCAAAGAGCAGTTATAGGAATCTTTTCTGATATGATTAATGACTCTATGGAAATTTTTATGGATGATTTTACCCCTCATGGTGTCTCTTTTGAGGAGGCACTACAAAATCTTGAGAAGGTACTTAACTGATGTATACAAGCCCACCTCTCCTTAAGCACCGAAAAATGTCATATGATGATAAGTGAAGGAGTGGTACTTGGACATTTTATTTCATCTCAAGGAATTTAGGTAGATCCATCCAAGATACAAGTCATTGAGAACCTTCCTATTCCCAAAACCCAAACAGAAGTGAGAAGCTTCTTAGGACATGCTAGATACTACAAAAAATTTATCAATTTTTTTTCCAAAAGAGCTTCTCCTTTGTTCGTGTTACTTACAAAAAATGTTAGATTCAAGTGGACTAATCTTTGCCAGGAAGCATTTGATGCACTCAAACATCAATTATCTACAACTCCTATTATAAGGGGACCTGATTGGGCACTTCCCTTTCATATATCCTCTGATGCTTTAGATATTGCAATTGGAGTTGTCTTGGGACAAGAAGAAAATCATCTCCCCTATGCTATCTATTTCATTAGTAAGAATATGAGTCCTGCTGAACTTAACTACACAGTTACCGAAAAGGAATTTTTAGCAGTTATCTATGCTATTAATAAATTTTGACATTACATCACTGGTTATTCTACTTTTGTCCATACTGATCACTCAGCTATTAAATATTTAATGAACAAATCTGTCACAAATGCTCGAGTCACCAGATGGTTACTATTATTACAAGAATTTGATATTACAATTGTAGATCGACCAGGAAAAAGAAAATGTAGTTGACGATTTTCTTTCTCGGTTAACACCTGATGATAATACTCCAGTAGATGATTCCTTATGATTCCTTTCCTAATGAATATTTATTTGCAATATCTGCTCACTCACCATGGTATGCAGACATTTCTAATTATTTGGTTGCAGGGAAGTTACCACCACACCTATCCCACCGAGAGAAAAGAAAAATCATTCAACAAAATGCTCGGCATAGCTGGATAAGTGGGTGTCTTTTCTACACAGGACTTGATCAAGAAATCCGAAGATGCATTACAGAAGATGAGGTTATGATGTACTAAAAGCTTGTCACGATGGCCCTTGTGGAGGGCATTTTGCTGATAAAAGAACGACACATAAAATTCTCACGATGGGTTACTATTAGCCCTCACTTTTTAAAGATGCAAAGAAATATGTCTGGGCCTATGATAGCTATCAAAGAACGGGTCAACCTAATCATAGAGATGAAATGCCATTAAACCCCCAATAGTACTTGAACCATTTGAAATCTAGGCCTTAGATTTTGTAGGACCCATTAACCCCCCATCCAATCAAAAAGTTTATATATTGGTCTGCACAAACTATATGACCAAATGGGTGGAGGCTAAAGCACTCCATAGAGCTACTGAAGAAGTTGTTCTAGATTTCTTATTTGAAGATATCTTTGTCAGATTTGGAGTGCCTAGAGAATTAGTCACAGATGGAGGACCTCCTTTCACCTCTCATGGTTTTAAAGCCATCCTTCAAAAATATCATATTCATCATAGAATGACTACACCATACCACCCCCAAGCCAATGGATAGGTGGAAAGCACAAACAAAGTAATAAAAGCCATTCTAACAAAAATAGTGAAGGAAAACCGGAAGGATTGGTCTCAAAGGCTCCCTAAAGCATTATGGGCTTACAGAACTACTTGGAGGAACACTACAGGATTCTCCCCATATGAATTAGTTTATGGCAAAAGTGTTGTCTTTCCTGTGGAATTTGAAATCAAAACCTTAAGGACTGCTTTCGTTGTTAACCTTGATTTGGCTGATGCACAGATAGCCAGGTTGCAGCAGCTCAATGAATTGGATGAAAAAAGATTAGATGCCATTCACCAGACAACTATGATTCAACAACAAAGAACAAAATGGCATGATAAAATCATCAAGCATAAACAATTACAAAAAGGTAATTGGGCTTTATTGTATGATTCTCGGTTTAAAGAATTTCAAGGGAACCTACGTACAAGATGGCTAGGACCTTATGAAGTGGATATTATTTTCCCCAATAGAATAGTAAGGCTCCAAACAATTGATGACTCTAAAACACCATTATTAGTGAATGGTCATCGGCTCCATCTGTACCAGCGCCCCATTTCCAAAGAATATTTTAAGGCCACATGTGTGGTAGATTCACATTATCTCTTTTTAGAGAAGCCTCTTGCCCCTCATTGCATTTAATTTTTCTGAATTTTATTTTTAGTATTAGATTAAATTTCTTTTACTAATAATCCCTGCTAAGGGATGGCATGTTACAATTGATTCTTTTTGCAGATTCTCGATCCAGAAAAGGGATACCAAGAAAGAAAAATCTTACTACAAGCAAATCCAAGCTTCATCTTCTGAAGCATTTCTCCCTCTTTCTTCAATCCATTCATCTTCATTTCCCATCTTCCAATCTTATTTCAACATCCCCATCATTCATTCCCTCTCATTTTTTTTTCCTTTCCATTCCCTTTCCCCATTTTCCCATTGTTGAAACACCACTCTTCAACGACATTTTTCCCCATTTTCCCATTACTGAAACACCACTCTTCAGCAACATTTTTCCCCATTTTTCCCATTGCTGAAACACCATTTCTTCAACAATATTTTCCATTGTTGAAACATCACACTTCAACAACATTTTTTTCCATTCTTTTCTTGTTGTTGAAACACCACTTTTTCAGCATTGCCCATTTTTCCGTTGCTAAGACATGACTATTCAACATTTCATTTCATAAAAACATCTTCTTCAGCTCTTTCACTCTCACTTTTCCTATTTTTCATACTATATTCTATCCTTTCACTACCTTCTCCCATGATTAAACAAACCCTTGATACAATTTCTCTCATAATTCCAAAGTTTCTTCCATGATTACTGCAAATCTATTATGAATAGGCACTATATTTTTTGAAGTACAAATCAAAGGTAAAGATGAGGTATGTAAACTTTATATGTAAATACAATTGAACCATGGTTAATGAGAAGATTCTGATTCATTATTACCATGATCCCCATACACTTAAAGTCATTATTTCAGTCATAGTTGGGGGGGAATATTGAAACTTTATGCCATCATTTCACACAAACTGACTACCGTCACTTCTTTTTATCCATTAACTCGTCTTTTCACCATCATTTACATGTCCTCATCCACAAAACTTACTCGGTTCGGATGAGGTTACTCGGCTCTGTGATTGTGCATTTTACTGAGCTGAATAGCTATGGGAGGTCCTATTATACAATACGAACCCACCATGATAACCCAGCTAGAATTGTATCTAGAAGTCTACCAAATCTTTCAGCAGGCAGGTTGGCTTGGTTATTTTCAGAGGCTCTAGGGATTTGATCAACAACAAGTTCTTCAATTTGCTCAAAATCTTCAAGAAGACCATTCTATTGTTCAAGGGGTTTGGATTCCAGTCACAGAGGATGATATAGCACATGTTTCGGGTCTTCCTGTCACTGGCATTCGCTGGTTCAGCTGCAAACACATTATTCTTAATGCCCAACAGGATTTTCTCTTTCCAGGAGAACAAGTTGAGCCTAAAGCCCGGGGTGTTCGACTTAGCTCGTTGCCGCCTCCTTGGCCGAAAGTTGCAAATTTTGTTAAGAACTACCTTACCTGTGAAGGCCAATACCAGGTAGTTTACTAGTACAACTTTGTCTTATTATCTCATTTACGACATTCTACACCGGTGAATATTCCTTACTATCTACTCGAATGTCTTAGAAATATGTCGCATTATTGTAGATAGGTTAAAAATCCCATCCTTTCCCTCACCCATCACTGTCTCATTCAATTACTCATCCAAAAGGGTTTTTCCCAACAAAACCCTCTCCTAAACAATCCACCCACAAACCCTTAAGAAGCTGTTGAACATCCTGAAAACCCTCATGAAGAGCAACCACAAAACCTTCCTGACCTTCCAGAAATACCTATTAAATCGCCTACAGATCCAATTGATGCAATTAACCCTCCTACCATACCAAGTCCACCCCACAATTTACCAGAATCATCTACTCCTATTGTGCATATCCCTAGTGATGATTCTCAAGCAGATAAACCTGATAACCCTCCCTGCTTCATCACTAAGGAAAAGCCCACTCGCAAAAGAAAGACGCAAACTACTACTTTTCCTGCCTTTTTACCTAGAAGACGAAGGAGGGCTTCAACCAAAGCAACAACTACTGCCACTACCCTAAAATCCCAACCCATTTTGCTAAAAGCCCATACACCTCCACCATCCCAAATCCTGGAATTTTTACCTGTTCTGCCTGCGGGCACTGAAACATAAGAACCAGAGGCCCAAGGTGTTGTGACATCATTTTATTTACATCAAGCAGTTGTCACACAAGAACCAGCTACTCATTCAGTAGCTGTCACACAAGAACACCTATTCATTCAATAGTTGTTACACAAGAACCAGCTACAGCTGTCACACAAGAACCAGCTACTCATTCAACAGCTGAAACACAAGAACCAACTACTGCTTTTGTTCCTGAAATACAAGAATCAGTTGTTGATTTTGTAGTTGCTCCATAAGAACCAGCTACTGAGATTGTAACTGTTACACAAAAACCACCCCTCTTGATACACCTATGACAAATCAACAACCAGAACCAACAATGGCTTCTCTCTTACAAGAGAATGAGTTTCTAAGATCAGAACTAGAAGCTTACAAGCAAGAGCTGGTAATGGCAAAAGAAGCCTATGACATGGAACTTAATTTGTATACCTTAGCTGGTGCAACGACCATGGCAGAGAAAAACACAAAAGATGATCAGTATCGAAAGTATATGTGCGGCTAATGTGGGGATATTTATGATCAATTAGGCTACAAAGTGGTTCAAATCTCAATGCTTGGAGCTTCTATTGCACCTACATCTTTTGTAGTTAAAGAAGAGGAACAACCTATTGTTACACAAGAACCAGTAGGATCTTCAAAAATTCCAAAAAGCAAAGTTAATCTACATGAACCCTGGCCTACAACAACTGTTAAATCTGAAGCTCTTGTTTTTATTAGTGAAGCAGTTCAAACTTTGCCTCATGATGCAATTGTTCATTTGGGTCAATCTACTCAAATTCTGCCTATTGATGAACAAGATCAGTACCCCTACTTTTGTGGAACAAGCCACTCAAACTCTACCTCAGTGTACCACTTGCAATGCTGGAACACAAACTCAACCATGGAATGAGCAGGTAATAATGAACAAATGGAAGGAGTCTGCTATTACACAGGACAAAATCTTGCAGGAGCAGAAACTACTTTCGCTGAACCACATATATTCAAACTGGGAAGTTTTGGAGCAAACACTCCAAGAATCTTGTGCCCATAAGAAGCAGAATGAGGAGTTAAAAAACAAATTGCTCCTGATGTTTGATTTGGTATAAAAATTATTCGCTGCTAGGAAACCATCCCTAAATTACTCTCTTTTCCTTATAGAACGACCTGCATTCTTTCAAATGAAAGCAATTAAAGATGGAAGACCCTATGCAGTGTTCAAACCAGCAAATTTTGTTCAAACTTTTGCAGAAGCCTCTACTAGTGATCAACATCTACTATGTGAGTTATATCTTCATAATGAAGCCATTCCTGAGGACAGACAGCTTAATCTTAATCCTCTTGTTGGTGATATCCAGATTCGGGCACTTGCCTCCTTTCTTGCCAACCAAATTACGTGGCAAAATGCTTTTCTAGCTGCCAAGCATAATGAAGATAACCATCTCCTCTGGATATGGCCAGAACTACAGAACGATGCCACCTTTGCTACAGAATATTATCAATTTTTGAAGAAACCAGGGATGATTCAACATATGCGGCAACTACAAGCAACAATACTTCAGGATTGTCAACAGTTTATTAAATCCAAAGAGACTGTTGCCCTAAAATCAAATAACATGTTTTGGCAACAATCTTCTGAGGAAAGGTAAGAGCAAAATCCCTTTAGTCCTACCAATCTTGAGACAACAATCTTCTGGGCACCCAGTTACATCAAATGTGTCAAGCAATGTGCTGAAAATTGGATAGGTTATCAGTTCCATTTTCCCATTCTGTGGATGCCAGCAGAGAAGTATCAGGCTCATCATAGGTTGCCCAAGAAGTTTGAAGTAACAGCCTGGCAAAGGCTACAATATGTTCAAGGATTCAGAGCTCCAACAAACAATACTTTCTAAAGCTACTGCTTAAGTAATTTTCACGCCAAGAGACAGTATCCGGATTCTGAATCAGATTGAAGTTGCCTAAGGACATGCAACCTTTTTAGTTGGGGGGGATGTTAGGATCCGATAATGTACCTTTTTGCTCATACTTTTTGCTATCATTACATCATTTTCCTGCTCATATTTAAGCCTACATTATTACCTTAATCTATTTTTCCAAAGGTATATAACGTTTCTTCTCTTTGCTATATGTTTAATTTGTTTTACATGTAATTTTACATTACTTTCATATTTAGCCATTAATAAAAAATATATAGTTGCTAAAACAATTTGAAGACTGCAGTTAATATATCGTTGCTGCTTGAAGACCATGTTGCTGAAATAGTTAAATAGTACGCAAATCCCGTTGCTGAAACAGTCTGTGATTTGCGATGCTGAAACAGTCCGTAACTTACGATGCTGAAACAGACTGTGATTTGAGATGCTAAAACATTATTTCATATATAGCAGTAAAAAGAAAAGATAATTAAAGGAGTTGTTACACTGGCCGCAATAGATGTACCTCAAAGCCAACACCATTACAACCACTGTAACAACATTTTGCTATGGAAGATCGGAATATCCTATTCCAACATAGAAGATTAGATCAGACTAAGAATAGGATTTGTACATACACATGTAATCATATGCTTAATTGTATTAAGAGGATTCTCCTCTTTAAATAAGAGGGAGATCAACATTAGGGGATTACGACAGAATACGGAAGGCTTAACTAGCAGGGAATTGCAGAGGAGGAGAGTGTTTACTTTTGATATTGTAACATGTTACATTGGACAGATGAATAAAAGATCATTTTGAGCACTTCTTCTTAGTTCTCGTTCAATTCTGGGGAATCTTGTGAGAAGGAGAGGGCCCACCTTCCTCACAAGATTCACCCATTAGTTTCCGTAGTGTGTTAATTATTGTCTTTATTCATGCCTTGTTAAAACTCTGTTTGTTGAAACTCTGTTATGCATTATTTACGCATTGATTAGAACTCTATTATCTATTGCTTAAACTCTGTTTCAACTGATTGTTGCATTGTTTTCATACAATTCATTCCTAGGTAATTTTTTATCATTTCGATTGGTAATTTTGTTTGCAGAATGAGTTTATGAAAGTGTGATAGCCAGAGACAGGTGTTGAAGATTCCTACTTTGGGGAATAGGGTCCTGTTCTCTATTACAGCATAGTTAGGATTCTCTTTTGCAGATTGCTGAAAGGTTCCCTTTTTCTAGGTTGTTGTTTCTTAATATAATCTATGATTCTTATGATAGTTATTTTCCTTTGAATCTTGAATTCTGCAATAGAAAGATTGCTTTTACTATAATTCAAAGTAGAACTTCAGTCTGTTCAAAGCAAGGTGTGATTAGTGTAACTTTTACTACAACTTTGGATTTCTTTTGAGATTGAGCATATATAGTGTGTGATTTCCTTTGGAATAAAAAAACTTCCCTGGGTTGACAATTTATGTAACACTTGATTGTTTTAATTAATAAACAATTATAGTGACCAACAACGGCTAACTAATGGTTAGTTGGACTTCTCATCTAAAATAATATTTATTAGTCATCCACATGTTGAAGACTTAATAAATTTTATTAAGATATTACAATATATTCATGATTTTCCCCACTAAGGGATCACATTGACTCAAGATTCCTTTGGAGGTCCAACGTTCCCTTTGCTTATGGTCCAAAAGTTGGAGAATGGTCCAATGATGTCCCAACATTCCATTGATTATCCATAACAACTTGTTTGAAGCTCTACTAGATACTTTTTAACCCTTCGATGGCTCAATCCATTAGCTTTAGTGTGATCCTACTTGTTAGAAAAAATATTAGATTTAACATGGATACAACAATTGATTAAGAAACAAAACAATAGAAAAAGCCAACCTGCACAATGTACAAAAAACAAATTGAACACGGGTTTGCAAATGAAAGTTCTTTATTGATGGCACTTATCTCATAAGAAAAAAACCACAACACTAGAGGGGAGGCTAGCTCTACAAAACATTTCTAATGGCTATGTCTAGTTGGACTCCTCACCCAAAATAATATTTACTAGTCATCCACATGTTGAAGACTTAGTAATTTTTATTAAAATATTGCAATACATTCATGATTTTTCCCACTAAGAGTTCAAATTGACTCAATATTTCTTTGGAGGTCCAACGTTCCCTTTGCTTATGGTCCAAAAATTGGAGAATGGTCCAATGATGTCCAAACATTCCATTGGTTGTCCATAACAGATAGTTTGAAGCTATATAGACTAATTTTTCACTTAAATGGTTAGTAATAAATCAAATTCATTGCCCTTGGTTGAGATATCCAATGTCTCGATGAATTTGCTAATTCTGCCACCTGGGTTTGTTGTAACTTGGTCTGGATTCATTTGAGTCTTGCTTCATTTGACCAAATTATGCCCTGCATTGCCACATTATCAGTGTCTTTGCCACGTCATCACACCCACATAATGGATCTCTAACATCCTTGGGAATTTGAGGAAACTAAGACATGGGTTTTGTTCCTCTTCTTCTATAAGTTAATTTTGATGTACTACATCTCAAATTTTGTCTAGATTTGTCATTGTTATGCCACATGAACACCTATTGTACCTATTGACCAACTTTGACCAGTTGTAATTGTTGCCGCAAAATCTAGCAGGCATTGGAGAGGGAAACCCTACAAGGCATAAACTAGACCAAGAGACAACAATGGGGATAGTGGCCCACTGTCACCACAACCAAAACCCCCTACTCTTTACGGACTTTCACTAATGGGAGGAGTCCCAGTAGAGACGATATCACTTATTATATATATTTTAAGGTTCATGTGTAAGATGAGCTCACTAGGAGCTCGTCAAGAAAGGCACAATTTTAGGTTCAAGGCTCCACAAGGAGGCAATTCGCTTTCTACGCTGAGGCCTAGGAAAGAAGGCACAAGACCTAGGGTTTGACAAATTTGGCAAGTGTTGGAGCTTCCAAAGGTCAAGGCTAAAACAAAAGGCTTACAATAATATGTACTGGCAATGCCAAGGTTCATGAAACCTTCAAGAAATCCCCTAAGTTGAAACAAGGCAAAACTAGGGTTTCCCTCTTAGGCAAAAAACTAGGGCAAGCAATTTTATGGATGGAATTGAAGTGGATGTCCATAAAAAGGATATATTTTGTGGCAAATACTATCCCTTTGATGTTTAGAATCTCCTACGACCAAAACCCTACTTGCCTAGGGATTCACACCAAGCCCTAGTTTCCTAGCTTGGTATTGAAAGGGCCAACTTAGGAGAGAGAAAACATAAATAAAAATAGAGTATGATCACCAACCAGCTAGACCAATCCCTTTTTCCTTGGGAATATGGAGTCTAAGATGAGATGGATTAGCCAAAATATGTTTCTAAGGAGACCGAAATTTGATGCCCTAGCAATAAAATTTCAATCATTTACCTATGCAATGGAAAAATGGATTTTCATGGGAGATCTTCTAGGATTTCACCACTAAGACAATTCATTACATGTTACGTATGAGTAATGCATGCAATATTCATTTAGATAACAAATCAATTAATCTTCAACAAATCAGGGCACAATTTAGCATAACCTAGAATTAATTATTCCATACATTATACATTAGGAAATAATTATTCAACAATTAAGTGCACTTACAAGATAACATACAAGATTTCCATCCACTAGACCAAAGAATAACTCCAAAGAATATCCAAGATAAGCTCCAAATATCAAAATGCATCCAAGATCTCCAATTCATCCACAAGAGAACAAGTCCAAATTCCTCTAATGAGGTTGAAAATCCAAAGGTATGATGATGAGAAGTTAGAATGACATGTTATTTTATTCATATGAGGCATATGAATACCTAATTAGCCTACTAGCCCCTCCAAATCATAAAATAATGGGCAAATACTAGTCTAGGTCACAAGCCAACCTAGTAGTCATTGTGAAATAAATTAAATCTCCACATGTGCAAGTTGAAATGTTGGCGTCATGCTAGTGGATGCCTTCTTAGGGTTGCGTTGAGAAACTTGAGTGCCTTGATTTGTGTAGAAGCCCTCTAACTTCACCTTCCAAGGGTTGTCCCCTAGATCTTTGTCAAAAGCATCCTATGGACCCTAGTTTTGGGTTTGGGGCACAAAATGGATCTCATGGATCTCCCTATGATCAACATCTCTCACTCTACTCCAATGTTGAGGACACTGAAGATGGTGCTAGCCCTCCCACATCTCAAGGTATGAGACAAACCTCATCTAGGCCCTGGATCAACTGTCTGACCCTGTAGTATTGCTACGTCGACTGAGGGCATGCTAGTCCAAGTGCATCATCCCATAAATGGTGCCCATGGATACAAATGACACTCTACAACTGTCTAGATTCCTATGGCTCTCAATGCATCACGTGTGGGTGTCAATATGTCCCTCTAGAGGACTTGAACCCCAGTTAGGTTCCCTAGACCTATAGATGGAACCGCCTGTCAACTACACACAATATCTAGTGTTGCAAATTTCACCATTAGGTACATTTAATCATTATTGCATATAAGAGAACCAAACTTGAAAGAAGTGGGCAAATTAACAGTTCATACAAGGCTTCTCTTCCAAAATTGTGGCCTTAGTCAAGTAATGGTGTTACTTTCCTAGGTAGGAGAGGTTAATATATGACCCTATTAGGTGTTCTCAATCGCTAAGGGGAAGTGAAATGTCCTTGATCCACCCTTTAATTGATAAATGCCATGTGAATAATGATGTAACAAAGGGGAAAAACCTTCATGGCCAAGAGTCATGGTCAAAGGGGTCGACTATGATGGAGTACCTCATTTATTGGAAAATGCAATATGGCAGCTATCAATTCCAAATTTCCTTAACCTTAATAATTGATTTTGATCTTTATTTATCTTCTTGTGATTTCTTTATTAATTTTTTTCATCAAACAATTATCAAGAGAAAAATAGTAAATATGGGGGGCACAAAAATTAGGCTCGAGGCCAAGGCAAAACGCCTCCAAGGGGAACCCCAAAAAAATCTTCTATTCTTATTAAATTTGCTTCAAATGAGACAACAAAGACCCAAACCCTAGACCAAGCCCTCTAAGTACCAAGTCAAATTTTCAAGTAAAACTTAACATTACCCAACTTCTAGCGACACCTTCGATCCACAACTTTGACCCTACAACTTTGACATGTTGCTTCGATCTGCAACTTCGACTTTGTAGTTGTTACAAAAACCCTAAGGCAATTCTTCAAGAGGTCTCTATTAAGCAAGATGATGTTTCCCAAGAGCAACGAAGTCAAATCAGAATATTTGATCTTCTAGCAACTTGATCTCCTGCAATTCAAACATGCAATTTCAGCCTTCCTGAAGACTGCAGAAACCCTAGATTTCGCACGTGTGAGTGAGATAGAGCCCCAAAACAGAGTTTCCTTCTTCTCCTTGGATTGTCCTTGCCTTCTAGACCTTTGTTCTTCCTTTATTGCCTCTTCCAACTTCAAATCAAACTTCTTATTAAGAGATCGAACTCATTTGTGTGAATGTGTCAAATGAGGTCAAATCTACTTCTATTTATAGCCTTTCCAAGGGGTTGAATTCCCTACTTTTGGCTGACTTGTAGTTGACATGATCGACTTGTACTTTGGAGGTTTCCAAGACCTTCTAGACTTAAAATAAATTCTTTTACAAGATACATATTTCCCGGAAGGGTCTTATAATCATGATGTTGACTTTCTGGACTCATGACAATATATCTTATGACCTAACAAACCCTAAAAGTATGAAGAACATGCTTTTACCTAGAAGACCATGAATAAAGAGCATGAAACCCATGCTTTAAAATAATAGCTTTTTCTTTCTTCTTTTGTTTGTGACATAAGATACATATTGAAATGAGTACAATAACAATTATGAAGAATGAAACTAGTTACATTTCCAACACTCCCTCTTAACTAGGGAGGTATTCATAATTGTACAACTAGTACAACATCATTCTCAAACTAAAGAGTTCACATCAGAAGAGTCAGATTGATAAGCTAACTATAAGCAACAACATCATTACCATCAATGTCTTTGAGGCCTATCTCGGCAAGTTCAACTTCACTCGAGAGCATTATGTTGGCAGGATTTACGTGGGATATTGCACTACCTCTAAGGTACATACCCCATCTGGATGTTCACTAAGTATGTCCTTTTAGGTCTTATGTTGGATACCTGTCCTATCCTCAAAGAGTGTTGGTACCTTTCCTTTCTTGGATTGTATATCCTCAAGGAAACCACAAATGCTTATCCAATCATCCATCATTCTTTCTGTGGCCTTCACTTAAACTTACAGTTATTAGTCCTAGTCAAGTGCATGACACATGAAGAAGAGAATGCACATGTGATGTTTTGTCATCCCTCCCTCTCAACCAGAGAGGAGATTCCTATTCCCACTTGGAATAGATCCTTGCTCCTTCATAGATATCTAGAGGCTTCATGTTAATTTTGTAGCATCGGATGTGTTCTAGCCACGAAATTTTGTGGAGAGACTAGAATACATGTATTCTCCAAAACCTAGAAATCGTTTCTGAAAATTCCACCTAGAGACAACTTAATTAAAATAATTATTTATTTTTAAAATGATTCCCTAAGTCTAAATTTAGGAAATCTGGTTAATTAAAGGATATTAATTAAGTCATGGTGAGAATCTTCTAGAAGAAGACATGGATTGATTTCTAGTTAATCCTAGCCATCGATCATGTTTTAATCTTGGTCGTTGGTGCTGTTAGGGTCCTATAATTTATAGGATCTCAAAGTAATTGAGTATTGTATCTCATGAATCTTATATTGTAAATACTTGTCAATCTGCCAATGATTTCCAAATAAAATAAAAATAGAATAAAAAATGAAAAGAGGGTATAATAAGAAAAAGAAAAAGAAGAAAAATATTGAAAAAGAAGAAAAGATTGAACCCCACCAAAAGAAAGAAAAATAAAAAAGGAATAATACTTAAAGCGTTGCAAGTCTAAATGCCACTACTCATAGATAGTTTTGCTTCATCACTGAAAAATAAAGGTTGTGTGCAGCTTGTTCAAAATGCCAAAATGACTAGCTTCTAGTTTAATCATACAATGTAATCATGGTTAAACTTGTTTAAATTTCTGTAAATTAGGTTAGAAAATAAAGATTTTCCCAAATGTTCAATCTGGGTAAGTCAGTAGTTAGGTAGAAAATGACATTGATTCAACTGTTTAATCTTAATCAATAGGAGAAATAAGGGATACACTTTAGAATAAATAACATCTACAACAATTAGGGGAACGACGAATTTAGGCAAGTTTCATAAGGGTTTAGGGTAAAACCCTAGGATTTACTGCAGCACCTCTCTGTAGGCACCTGGAGTTGGGTACCCGACAACAGACAGTTCACTCATCGTTTCCATTGCAGTTGCGCCCGTCACCATCTGTCGTCGGTTTCTGCTTGCATCATGGTCGATTCTATGGATGTCGAGGAGCTCGATTTTTCCAAGGACCCTTTCCCCGACCGTGTCATTTTTCGAAACCCTAATCTCTCTATGCCGACATCTAGCTCTACCTTCCCGTCCGACCCTGCTCTGTCTATTTACGCGCCAATGGTTTCCTTTCTGAGGCATTGTACTGCTTCTTTGTTTATTGGGTTGCTTTCTATCGAATCTCCTGCTCTGGACTGCCCTCTATTATCTCCTGGTACTCTTCACATTCTTACCGTGAACACTCCTCCATCACCCTCATTTGACCCAAATCCGCCCGCTGACCATCTCCATCCATCCATCTCGACCTTCTTCTTTGCGTCGTCTGAAGACATTCATGCATCAAAGGCTCCAAACCCTCCCTTTTCTGCGCACTCTCCATCAGGATGCTTCGATACCCCTGTAGTAAAGGTCAAGTCTGTGAAAAATATCACTCTGGAAGGTTCCCCTGATCCGTTGGCGGATCATCCATCTGCCCCTGGTACTACGAAGCGAAAGACAAAGTGTGTGAAGGCGACTTCAAAGGACATCATCATTTGATTCGGTGAGACCTCTACTATTGGGGAAACAGTATATATGGCTAGCACTGTGCTAGTTGGACACATTCGGGGCAGAGCATATTCGGCAGCCAGACTCACTCTATGGGTCTGAGAGATTTGGGGTGGAATGTTAAAGGAACTGCCGGAGGTGCAGGTCTTACCCAGAGGCTAGTTTTCCCTACATTTTGCAAAAGAAAACAACACGGATTTGGTCCTCGTAAGGTACTGGCACATTGAGATGGTTCCGGTACTCCTCAAGAGATGGAGCCCCCTCTTCGATCCAGAGAGGGAGCAAATAGGGGCAGGGCCACTCTGGGTGTGCTTGCTAGGGCTTCCATTACAATACTGGTGCGAGGAGGTTTTGATCAGAATCGGGAATGCCCTAGGCACCTACCTAGACCATGATCGAACCTTTGTGCAGTCAAAGAACATAACCCTAGCTCGCATTCTGGTTCACTTGGATACACGCGAGGGTTTGGAGGAGAAAATCACACTTCAATGGAGGAAATACACTAGGGTTCAAATCCTCTACTATGAATGAGTTCCCTTCCTCTTTCAGAGATGTCACAGGTTGGGACACATTTTCAAAGACTGCCCTCTCATCAAGAAATCAGAGGATCGAAGGTGTCACCTGCTCCTTCAAGGATTGACTCATCTGCTTTGCAATGCTCTCCTATTTCGGGCCATATCCCTCCGGCCAGAGATTTCCCCCCGATGGCGGTGGACGAAGTGCACAGATCGACATCGCCCCCACTTACCATAGCTCGGGGCGCAGCTGAAGCCGCAAAAGCATCGAGTATTCCTTTGACCTCTCTATCTCCTTCTATTGCATTATGCACATCTTTTGTTCCACCACCCATTATCACTTATGTGGCTCACTGCACTATGGCTACACCTCCTTCTATTGCCCCAACACATTTTGCTGGTGTGGGACTCACCCTACCTGGCTCGGCTATTCTGTCTTCTCAGGGGAGAAAATCAGACCTCTCTAAAGCGATCAAGCAAGCAGGGGCTAAGGTCACCTCTGGCAAACTCGATGGGGTTCTTAGAGCATTGAACACCCCGGGTAGGGTTCCCCCATGAAGTGTCTCTCATTCAATTGCAGAGGCATGGCTAGTGCCTCCAAGAAACTAGCCCTGCGCAGACTCTTTGATGTTGAACTTTCTGACATTATCCTGCTCCAAGAAACCCTAGGTGAGGCTGATTACATCACCAGATCCCTAAAATCTATATCTCTTGGATGGAATTTTATGGAACTGGATGTTGTGGGTCGATCAGGGGGCCTTTCCATTGGATATAATCCTCGTACCATCAGAGCTTTAGCATCTTGGGAAGGCCATGTGTTCATTGGCTTAGACATTTTTCAATGGAGCTTGGCATTAACCTAAGGGTTGTTAACATATATGGTCCCTGTCACCAGAGGGAAAATTTCTGGCAACACCTGCTTAATCTTATGATTTTCTCCCCTAATCACATCATCCTAGGATGCAATTCCAATTTCTCCTTGGGTTTTAGTGAATCTTGGGGGTCAATGGCATAAGTGGACTCTATTACGGGTTACATGACCAACCTTCTGGAGCAACATAACTTGGTGGATGTTCCCATGAATAAACCTCTTCCTACATGGTGGAACAGAAGGGTGAGCGAAGCTGCACTTGCTCGAATATTAGATCGATTTCTAATGAAGGTCCCCCTCATGCAGCATCTGCATCACTACAAACAATGGGTTGGCACAGGGGGCATCTCTGATCACTCCCCCATTTATTTGGAGGTTTTTGGCCCTCATCCTAAACCAAAAGCCCCTTTTAAATTTAACCATGTGTGGCTATAGGACCCTGGTTACATTAACATGCTCTCATAATTATGGGCTGCCAACCCGATTGATAGGTTTGACTCCTTGTCCAAGGGTTTCTATCATAACCTGTCTCAGCTTAAGCATCTATCTATCATTTGGGAAAAAGAGAAACATCAGAGGGAGGATTCACTATTAACTCACATTGAATCTGAGTTGAGCACTCTACTTGATGATCGAAACCCGGGGTTTGTATCAGCAGAAGACAAAACACATTTGATTGAGCTAGAAAACCAAAAGGCCAGGATCGTGAAGGAGAGAGAGGAATCCTTGTGACTCATAAGTAGAGCTATATGGTTAAAAGTAGGTGACGACAACACTAGATTCTTTCAGAATTATGCAAAAGGTAGAAAGGTATCAAATACCATATGGAACTTACCTCTACCTGAGGGGGGAGTTGTTGACACATTCAAAAAACTCTCCCATATTGGCACTTCTCATTTCAGGAATCTATACAAAAATCCCCCAGGGTCAAATCTGGTTGATATCATCAATGTGGCTGGACATTTCCCCATATTTGTAAATGATGATGAGGCCGAGGAGTTAAATGCTCCTGTTACTGCAAGTGAACTTGAAGGAACGCTGAAATGGTTCAAAAAGGACAAGAGTCCTGGACCGGACGGGTGGACCATAGAATTCTATCTTGCATTCTATGATCTATTAGGGAATGATCTGTTGAAAGTTGTGGAAGAATGCAAATTGTCCGGTTCTCTATATAATGCTATCAATTCGACATTTATAGCCCTCATTCTGAAATCTGATACTCCTTCCTCTTTAAATGACTACATGCCTATTTCATTGTGCAACTGTCTGTACAAAATCATCTCCAAGGTCATTTCTCACTGTCTTCGCCCCATCCTATCCCGTCATATTGCCCCCCAACAATTCGCCTTCCTTGAGCATCGTCAAATACATGAAGCCATTGGCTCGGCCCAAGAGGCTATCCATTCGATATAGACAAATCACCTTAAGGGAATTATCCTAAAGATTGATTTGGCTAAAGCCTTTGATCATGTCAGTTGGCTTTACAGTAAGATGTTTCTTATTCATCTGGGCTTTCCCCATGACTAAATCACTTGGATTATGGCTTGTATTACTTCCCCTGCTTTCAGTGTTCTCATCAATGGTTCTGCCTACCATTTCTTTCATGCTGAGAGGGGGCTCAGAAAAGGCTGCCCTCTCTCCCCCCTTCTCTTTCTGATTGTCATGGATGGGCTTAGCCATTTGTTCGCCTCGGCGAAGAGAGATGATAGCCTTCGAGGTCTTAAGATTTCTAATGCCTGCTTCCTTACTCATATCCTATTTGTGGATGATGTTCTCATATTCCTGGATGGGAGCATTCGAGACTCTCTCACTTTCTCCAAAATTCTCTCACTTTTGTCGGCGGCTACTGGTATGCAGGCTAATCATGCTAAATATACCATTACCTTAGCCCGCACTTCCATTCAGGAGTCACAACTTGCTCAACGACATTTCCCTTATTGTATCATACCCCTGGACAGGGGTTTCAAATACCTAGGTTTCTGGATAAAGCCTCTCAGTCAGAAAATCGCTGATTGGGTTTGGCTTGTCACCAAACTGGAAAAAAGGCTTTCAATCTAGAGTCACAGATATTTATCCAGATCTGGCATATTAGTACTTATCAAATATGTTCTTGAGGCCACACCTGTATTTTGGATGGCACTTGCATGGATCCCCAGGAACATTCTGGCTCGAATACAACAACTTTGTAACATATATCTTTGGAATGGACACCAAGACAAAAAAAATATTTGCCTGGGTCAGCTGGAACAATATAGCTCTGCCAAAAAAATGGGGAGGTTGGGGACTAAAAGACCTTCCTTTCTTTGCACAAGCCCTGGTAGCAAAAATGGGCTGGACTCTTCTGACTGGACAGGACCTATGGACTTCTATCACATATCATAAGTATATATGGCCTCAGCAAATCATGGACTGGACTCACTTGTCGAGCTGGCCTAAATCTGGTATTTCATCTATCTGGAAGGCACTTCTACACTCTCTGCCTAACATCAGGGACAATCTCGTCTGGAGAATAAACGATGGATCAAAGGTCGGCACTGGATTGGATCCTTGGACTGGAGGTGGTGGTAGGTTTCAGCTATCTCGAGATCTCATACATATCTGCACTCCCAAGAGATCAAGGTGATAGCACATATTGTGGACCCTCAGAATACCAACATCTTCTCCCAAGGATGGAAATCAGCCCTACAGCTTGATATACCCCCTCGTTGGCATCAGGAATGGCAAGAATACATCTCTGCTTTGTGTGAATCTCACATCAAAATAAAAGAGGGACTTGATGAACTTGTCTGGTGTCTTGCTGAAAATGGCATATACTCTCCAAAGACCGGATACCTTAACCTGATCTCCCACAAATAGCCGGAGCAGACTACTTTCTGGTGGAAGAATATTTGGAAATTAACATCGCCTCCAAGGACTAGACTGTTCTTTTGGTGTATTCTCAGAGACAAGGTTCCCACAGGAGAGTTTCTCTCCCATCGATCTTTTCATGGTCCACATTGGTGTGCCTTTTGCAAGAATTCTTCTAAATCGACCCTCCATTTATTTCTGAAATGCACATCTCTGCTTAATCTTTGGCAAAATATATCTACTTCCATTCATTTTTCCGGGCATTGGGAAGGTGAAGACATTGGCCGAGCATGGGAAAGCTATTGTAATCAACATCGGGGTTCAAAATTACAAAATCTTCCTCTTATCATCAACTAGCATATTTGGCTGGCTCGAAACCGTGTTATATTTGACAACAGACCTGTGTGCTAGCCTCACATCACAGCCCGCATTATATCTGCTTATAACAAGCTACCTAAACCTCATCAACCTCATCCATGGAGGCCACGTGACCCTGCACCTATTGATAAAAATATACCCTGGGCATTCTTTGATGGCGCGACACAACACCATGGATGCAGTGGTGGTATCATTCTTTACTTAAATGATCAGCATTTCTTCAAAGTAAAGATGGGACTAGGAGCTGGAACAAACAATTTTGCAGAACTCATCACTCTTTGTCATCTTTCGCATTTCTCATTGGGTCATAATTGCATGAGTCTAAATATATTTGGGGACTCAAAGATCATTGTGAACTGGTACAATAATATTACTGTTTGTCATTCTCACACACTCAGTAATATTTTGGATGAAGTAAATATATTCAAGGCATATTTTAACATTATCTTATGCAATCACATTTACAGGGAACATAACAGCAGTGTTGACGGGCTATCCAAGGAGGCCACGACACTTCCCCGAGGAGAGTGGATGATCTAGGAACAACGTGGGGCAAATGAATACTGCTACTACCACTGGCCATATATTGATCAGATCTACCACAGGGAAGAGAGCCCTTGATACTTATTTTCTTTGTAAATTTTTTATGAAAATATTTTGACAACTCTGTGTATATATCTTTCAAGTTATATATTTAAGTGTTATTGCCTTGCATGGCATATGTACAACCATATAACAGACTCTTTTATATTTTTCTCCATAACAGAAAATGACTGAACACCCTGCGTGGTGATGAAAGCTCAAAGTAGCAAAGTTTTTGGTAAATTATAAATTTTGACAGAGCCCTTAGTGGCAAGAAGACTACAGCATATGCTAATAGCATCTACAACATGTAATTTTTCAAAATTAATGAAAGATTATGATTTTTCCAGTGGAAAAAAAAGGGATAGACTTTAGATAGTTTTTCATTTTGTATAAAATAAAATAAGGTGGGTTTGCTAGTCTAAGTGCACCCTTTAGAAAAAATAAAATGTTAGTTTAGTTATGGGTAGGTAAATTAGTTGTTTTTATAAATATTTGCCTATGTCATTTTTATCCAAAGTTTTAATGATATGGTAAAAAGGCAATATATGCATGATGGGGTAAAGTGATTTTATATATAGTTCGTTATCTACCTTTAGCCTAAGTCAAGAAGGCTAAAGAATAAAGCGCATGTGGACAAAGCATCTTTTGTCGTTTACAGTTAAACAACAGCGCCATCGAAGCATCAGGATCCGCTCTCGCCTATGATCCACGGCCCAAATTGTTCTTTGCCCCCCCACCCCCATCCTTCCTCTACCGCAGGGGGGGTCTAAAAAGATGGTTTCTCCTGTCGGGCTCCATCCTCATGTGGCAACCTCTCATGATTTTTCACCCCCTTGGCCGAAACTACATACCACTCTCTACCCCCTCCAAAACAACTGTCCCCTAGCCCGCTTTACCACGCCCCCACCACGACTCCTCTACCACCCTCCTCCTGCCACATCGCCTAGTCGTTAGCCAATTAAATGCACTCTTGGAAAAAGAATTGTTTCACGTTAATTCATAATTCCCGGGTTACCGTTAAGGCTTAATGGTCCCGTGCCCTTTTCAACGGGACTTTCACGACATTTAAAAAAATTCTGAAAGTCGTCACTTTCCTTCCTTTTACTGCTTATCCTATCGCTCTCCTCCATTTTTTATTAGCATATTATCTGCAATTGACAACCTTTTCACAGTATTCACATGAGCATACTAAGACAAAAATTGACAGTTGGCAGTCCTCTGTTCCTTTCCCTTAACAATTTGTTACCCCAACTATTTCCTCGGTAAGGTCTTCTGTCAATTCCTCTTGTTTTTCAGATTGTTACAGTCGTGCCTGCGAAGACCAAAGCTTAGGATAAACCTGTTAATCCCTTGATTCCCCCCTCTGTAGATTTAGATAATATCCCTTTGGCCGACATGGATTATAGGATTAGTGACACCTAATGTGACTGTGATTTTTTGGAATTATATTGCTGGTTAGAAGACAAACATGCAGATAAAACTAATGAAATTGGGCTTTGGGAATCCAATCTTCCCCATTACATCTTCCCCTTGACATTCCAAGCCCCTGAGTTTACCTAAAAGTGTCAGGCATGCTATGTCCTTGCCCAAAAAGCTATCATGGCTCCATCATGTGACATCATCTTCACTATAACTACCCAGTCCATAGACCAAATAATGTTGGCTCTCTCTGTGGAAAATAGTACTCCTTTCTCCTTGGAAGCCCTCACCTAGCTTTATCAAAAGTTGTATTTCGCTACGAGAGCCAAAATCTTTGAGATCTTCTTGCCTGAGAATGCCTAGTTACCCAAGAAGAATCCTCCATATCCTTCCTCCATCTTCCCTGATCAAACCAAAAAAATTATATCCATGATTCCTATATTTTGGGTTATTATTCTGATCAGTGGGTAGAGGAGCCAATTTTAGGATTCCTCTCCATATTTTCCACAGACAAAAAAGCCTTCCATTGTATTCAATTTCAGTCAATTCTTGGCTGACAACATTCATGAACAGTTTATAAAGTTTCCCAAAAAACAGGTGTTTAATTACACCTCCATTTTAATCTATATGTTCCTTTACTATTAGGCAGATAAATTCAATTTTGCAATGCAGAAGCTTGATGCTGTAGGAAATCAGCGGCCAATGATCTTTTGGACATCATTGGTCATGAAAGAACAACATGAGTTTTCTTACAAGCAGTTCATTGAGGACTTTGGTCACCCAGCCATAAACATTTTTAACATTGGAATTCAACCCAGAATCAGTGAAGAAATCAAGAGAATTTTGCATCTAACAAATCAGGCCAAGACTGGGGATTGGTATATATACCAAAACTACACTGAGATCAGGGTTTATGGCTGTGAATTGGCACCCTACAAACTCCCTAAATACCTACCTATGAGGATTTTTTCCCTGGAGTATATTAGATAGATGTTAAATTCTGATGACATCCATTTTATAGTGGCCAAGAAGAAATCACAGTTCCGAATAAAGACACAAGTGGCCCATTTGTATGTAGTACCAGGCCAACAGGTGAAGAAGCATACAAGATGCTTAAATAAATGAAGTTTAGTCTCAGTTTTACATGGTCTTATGACCCTTGTGGCATTATTTCAAAGCTCAGAGTGGAGAATAAAAGTACTCCTTACATCCATACTTCAAGGCGTGAAATAGAACATTATGCTAATCAGTTGGAATGGACAAAAAACACCTTGCAGGAAGCTGAAGAACAACTCTTTTCTACTTCCAGTTTGCAGACTCCCACTCCTCAAGAGAAATCAAGCAAAAGATAGAGGGAGGAAGGATCATCATCGACAACATGAAATGAAGCCAAAGAGTTCAAGATCAGCGACAGGAAGAGGACAAAATTGACTCCTAGGACAAATGTGGACAAAGAGACAAAAGAGCAGGTTGCCATCATAATCACAGATTCACCACCTACAACCAAAAAATTTACAACATCTCCTACTGGACCTTCATCATCAAAAGGTCAGAAAGAAACTGAGCTAGAGTCATATAATGTCCAAATAGAAAAGGAGAAGACAATTTTTGATAGGTACAGGGAGATTAAGCTCAGAAATGAGATTCTTAAAAACAGTGCTTATAATCAGTTTTGGAAGCAGACCTCCAACTCACAGAGTAGATTGTTGTCAGTTTTTGACACAAACCATGGAAAAATGCATATGGTCTTCCTTGAGGCCCAAACTTCACAGTTAAAAATAGCAGCAGACTACAAGGGCACTACATCTGAGTTCAGTGCCAAAGACATTCATCCCATTGAGCAAATGGAAATGTACAAGCAAACTGGTGAAATGATATCTTCTACTTTAACTAACACTGCTATGTCATTATCTAAGTTGCAGGTTTCATTTGCCAATGTTCAGTCTCAGTTGAAAATGGAGAAAGTATCCTCCCTAGCAAAAGATAATAGGATGAAGTCTTTGGAAGACTTGGTGCTAAAGATAGGATATGATCCCAAATATTTCAATGTTGCAGAGGAGATTATTAAAAAGAAGAACTTGGACATTGTAGCATTGAGAAAACAGCTTCAACTGCCACCCACAGAAGATCCATTGACCAAGGACAATGAAGAAAATGAAGCACAAAAGGCTGACATGATGAAGTTGATCATAGAGCAGAACATACATATTAGGCAGATGGAGGCAGAGATGGAGAAAATGATAAAGGATAAAGAAGAGAGTGATAAGATGACCATTGTCCCCCTAGATGCCATACCCATTTCTCAACTTCTAGCAATAGGAACAACCACTTCTTCCACTCATACTACAAGTGCTAAACAGGTGATCAAGACACTAGAGAACATGTCACTCCAGTTAAAAGAGATCAAAACTTTGTAGGATCAACTCAAAGCTTTAGAAGTACAAAGGGACAAAGATGAAGCTTCTCGGGTTACTGAAATGCAGAAATCACAGAGATTGTTGGAGAAGTTGTAGAAGGTAAAAAGGGATACCTCAATTGGTCAGACCTTGGCCCAAGCCAAGGAAACCATTTAGATGAATATACTAGACTCTATGAATGAGATTTGGCCTTCTATCCAAATCATATTTGAGCAAAAGGAGTTGATAGAAAAAGCTACAAAAACCATTGTGCAGGGAAGAGAGAAGCTTGGAGAAATGCCCATAGAAACCTCCAACATCATCAGATTCCTGAATTCTAAGTCAAAATACGAGCTTGAAGAATTAGGAATCAGTGACAGAACTACCACTATTTTAGAAATGAAGAAAGCTTTGACTAAGAGGAACCTTATTGATCCATTGGAATAAAGATGTGAAACATTAGAGCTGCAAGTGAACAGGTTTACTAACAGAATTGAAGCATTGATCTAGAAAGGACTGCCCAACATTTATATAATAAATGATAAATTGATCACTTAGGAATCCTATGTCCTGAAGATGTGACCACGAGCAGTATCAAGTTCAGTGGGATTAAGGGCAGTATGACATCAAGGGCGTTTTTGGAAACTATGTCAAATGATTTCTATGTACAGAATGAGGTAAAACACATTTTTACAGTAAAACCAACCTTCGCCAAATACACAGAGCTAGATGAAAAATTTACTGGAGGGTGATTAAATTGATCGTACCAAATGAAAAGAGATGGGAAGAACTGATCGATTTACTAGATTAAAAAGGTAATTTGGAAGCAGTAAGACAGTGGCCAGCACAATAGTCAGTTCATCAGCGCAACACAATTATAGGTTGACTCAACAACCAAATCCATCAAAAGAGAGCCATCTTTCCTTCCAATTGTATACATGGCCTATTTTTTTCAGAGATAAATCATATTATTTGTAATTAGGCTAGTAATACATTGTCGGTTTGACAATGATTTTGTAAATGATTTTTGTAATTATTAGTATAAATACTTCAGTGTTTGAAGTATTAAGGGTTGATTTCTGAATGTAATTTCTTCTGAAAGCACTAGAGCATCAATAATACAAGGACCTTTCACGGGATTCATGTGGTGTACCAAATGGTGATGTGTTTCCTCTGTTTATTTGTTTAAACATTGTTTTCTTTCTCTGTTACTCTGAAATCTCAATTATTTAACGTAAACTGTGATGAATATGATTTGTTATTTAGAGCACCCTATTCTGGCTGTTAATAATTTTCATGTTTTCCACTGAAGTCAAATTAAGGAATTCTTCATTGCTCCTTAATTTCTACTGAGCCTTACATCTCTGCTACTTCATAATCCATTTAATTTCTGAAAATATTCAAATAGTGCAACCTAGCTTGCCCTGTGAAATTCCTCTAAAATTTGATGCCAAATCCAGTTTAATCTATAGACTCCATAACCCAATGGAATTATAACACTTAAATCAACCAAACCATTCAAACAAAACAAACAATACAGTCATAACTAACCTAAAATTTACATTAAAACAAAGGTAAATTTTACAAAGAGATCCCTCTCTGAAGCTGGCAGGGCTAGATCCCAGATTCCAAAGTGGTTTTGATGTTGTCCTATGTGTTTACTCCCTCAACCCCAAAAATACAGAACGACAACAGGTGCTCCAACTGAAGATTATAAGAAGAAATTGATGGGTAGATGGAGAACATACCACAATAGATACTAAGTTGCTCAAGCATATCGATTTTCTAGGTGGTTGAAGTTCGGTAAGAGAAAATCAAATCAGAGAGTGAGTCGCTGTTAAAATTGGCAACTAGGACCAAAGTCCATGTGTGTCATATTATTTATGGCAGCGAATATTTTTCCTAGATTCCTCTCATCGAGAGGTGTAGGATTGATCTAACGATCATCCCATTCCAACAAGTATTTATGGAGATGTGAATTTATTTGTAATTACTTGACAGATTGTCAAGGTCAGCCAACAGCTGAATGTGTGGCACACATATTCAACATCTCATATAAATACAAAATAGTGGAGGCATTATTTCACCATCTCATCTCACTCATTTTTATCTCTCTCTCCTTAGCATTGGGTTAACAAGGAGCAACCAACGTGGGAGAAGAAGGACGTAGCAAGGACGCAAGGAGGACGCAGAAGCAACAGGTCATCTCTTTGACCAACGTTGACCAGCGTGGGCAATTCAGGGCTGCGGTTTTGGTGTGGTTGCCTCTCCTAGGCAGGCTGCAAATTTTGGCACAAATATAGAGGCATTATGACCTACGTTTGACCAGGGTTGACTACCCTAGTTTGGGGCAGCAAGCTAATTACAGTTGATTGTTGTTTGACTGTGTTTTTAGGGCTATTTGAGGGCTGCTTCTTCTTGCTGTTGGAAGACTAGATGACCAAGAAATTGGCCAAATATATTGAAGGCCAATTTCACCTTGTTTGACCAGATTTGACTTTGTCGGTTAGGGTTTACTGTTGCTATCATAAAATTATAGATTTCTGAATTTGTACTATTTCTCTCTGCTGAACTATTGAAGATTAAAGAAGAATTGATTAAAGGGCTTCCCCGTATTGGGGTTTGTCCCTGGCTAGTCGCCACATCTTGTGTCTCTTGTCTTGGCTTGTTTTATGTCGATCTATTAATGTTCTATTAGAATTTTACTTTATGTTTATGTGATTGCTAAATAGTGGCTAATAAGAAGAAATCGAAGTATACTGCACTAAACATAGAACATACCATAAATTAACAGTTGCAGGTGGGAGAGAGAGGGCATCAACATAGTCAGAGAGTTCATGATGAATCTAGAGTAGGCAGCACAGAGGAGGGACGCAAGTTAGTGCAGCAAAAGGGTTGACACAGGACCCACGCAGTCATTGCACAGAGAGTGAGGCAGAAGGGCCAACGGAAGAGGCAGGAGGTCCTCTTTGGGGTCAGAAAATTATTGTGAAATGTGAGAAAGTCACCAGTTAATTTCTCACAGTGACTCTTCCTCTATTTTGTCTTGTACATAACTTATTGTTGAAGATTAATAAAAGAAACCCTCATTTGTTGCACCAGTTTTCCCACATTGGGTTTTTCCAGGCACAATTGTCCAAAAATAATTGTCATTGTGGTTATATGTGTTAGTAGTTTCCTTGTATTTATTTTCCACAAAAAAATATTTGTGAAGGCTGCAATGTATGCATTTTGTTATTTGTCGTAGAAAACTACAAATAATTTGTTTAAGTAATTTAACAAATAGAATAAATATTATTAGTTATTGCAATAGGATTCGGGATCACTGAATTTTCACATGGTATTGAAGCACTGGTAAAAGCATGAAGAACTTAGTTGCAGGCGGAAGAAGGATTTCGAAAGTACTGCATAGGAAGCAGTTCGAAACCCCAGAGAGATTGCGCATTACTTTTGCTAAGTAAGCAATTTTTTCGTGGAAAATAATTCTCTGAGTGAGTCGACAGAGAATAAAAGTTTATGGATCGAGATTTGTCAGAGACGGAGGGAGTAGCACAATAGTTTCCATGCAGAGAAACAAATTTAGTGTTGGGAAGGAAATATCACGGAAAATTATGTATAATCAAGAATCCTCAAAATTATCTTCCATATTGGAAGAAGAGTTTGTGTGTCTTTTAGGATCGGCTTCGGATGGTGTCTAGTATATTGATAACGGAGCTTCATCTCACATGACTGGAGTAAGGGAATATTTCTCGAGCTATCAAGAGGAACAAATGGACTTCCAGATCACTATCGGCAATAGAATGAAGTGTACTCCAGTAGGGAGAAGCACCATAGATTTTCATACGGAAGCAGGCACCAGTGCTAGAGCCATGAATGTACTACATGTGCTAGGATTGGGCATGAACCTAATTTCAATGTCCCAGTTGCAGGACAAGGGATACGGTGTATAATTTGTGGGAAATAAAGTATATCTCAAGCATCTCACCTAGAAGAAGGTGAGACAGATTGGATTTCAAAGCAATAGGCTATATAGATTACAGATCGATTCTCCAATGACACTGATAGGCAATAATACCAACAGTAGAAAGGAGTTGAATGAACTATGGCACATGAGGATGGGACACTTGCACCATGGAGCACTCAAGATGCTCAGAGAGACTGTAACAGGAGTTCCAGCTCTCAGCACCGAGCAAGATGATCTATGCCGAGGATGTGTACATGGAAAGTACACAAAAGCAGTGTTTCCCAGAAATGATAGCAGATCCAATGGCGTGGTGGGATTGATACACTCAGATATTTGTGGTCCTATGTCAACCATAGCTCTTAGTGGTGGAGAATATTTTGTCACCTTCCCTGATGATCATTCTAGAAAAATCTTGATCTACTTCTTAAAGACCAAGGATGAGGTCTTTGATCGGTTTCGAGAGTTCAAGGATCTCGTAAAAAAACATGACAAGGAAAAAGATCAAGGTACTACGTTCAGATAATGGTGGAGAATACATGGATAAAAACTTTAGAGATTTTTGCGCCAAGGAAAGTAGCAAAAGAGAGTGCATTGCTCCCTATGTTAGGTTCCTATACCAATAGGAGTCATAATTTTGAACGACTAAGGTTAAGCCTTGTAATATTGTACATACCTTTGCTTTCTGCAAATGTTTTCCATATTATAAAAAAAGTAAAAAATGTAAAGAGGGTATGTCCTAAAAGAAAAATCAAAGGACAAAATAATAAGAGAAGGTCAAAAGAAAATGAAAATATATGAACCCCAAAAACAAAAAGACCATGAAAGTGAGCAAGTCTAAACGCCACTACTATTTGCTTTTATGCATAATAATGATTGTGTGCAACTTGTTATTCATGCCACAATTCATGGTAATCAAACTATTTAATCTTGGTTATCCATTTCTTTGAATTTTATGTTTATAGATTAGAGAATAAAATTTGACCAAACAATTTAATCTTGGCAGATCATTAGTTAGGTAGAGAAAATAAATGGATCTCATAAGCTTAATCTGAGCCCTTAGATGATATAAGGTTAGAATTAGATAGATTACTTTTCAAAATAAAAATAGATGAATAAGGGTTTGCTAGCCTAAATACACCCAAAGGAATGAAGAAAATATGTTAGAGGTAAGAAATGGATAAATAGAAGAAAGGTTGTTGAACTACAAAGTTAATTAGATCAAAGCACATGCATCATGTTGAGATACATCTTTCAACATGTATGGCTAACTATGGAAGCAAAGACAAAGGTTTACAAGTTCATGTGATTAACTTCCCCTCATTCACTTTTCCCCTTTACTTACCAATTTCCTATTTACAAGTATGTTCTAATTACTTTTAATCCTACAAGTCAAAGAGTCTCAGAGCATTTCTCTGACTTTTGGTGGAACCGGACCCTTGGCTTAATGACTTATAGACACAAGTGCTAGTAACCCATTCATAAAATCATTTCCCCTTCATAAAAACCATTTCCCCTCATCACCCTAAGAAAACCCCTTTTCCTAAAGTTAAATACCATTTACCTAGGAAAAATAAAAACCCCCCATGTAAATCCCTTTCCGCTCAAAAACCCACAAAAGGTCTTTTATCCTAAGTATAAAGCTAAATGCGCCAACGCATACTTTTTGCCCTTTTACCTAGGAAAAACCCCCTGCCCATCACATTTCATATTAATTCATATCTTCATTGTATAAACCTCGATATAACCCTTTTCTCGTATATAAACTAAATCCCTATGTAAATACTCCAACCCTTAGTTTTAAACAAAAACTATATCACTTACCCATATCCCAACAAAACATATAAATCACCCATTAACCCCAAATAAACCCAAAATTACTTCTGATTAAAAGCTTCAGGCCCCCCTTAAGCCTCCGTACATTTCACCCGTGCTTCTTCATCGACCCGACCACCGTCCGATCATCCGTGCTCAAATCCAACGACGCGCAACCCTATCGGCCTCACTCGACTCCCGAACTTTTACCCAAAGAGTTAAAATCCCTCATTAAGCCCGACTCGATCCTTTTAAACCCATGATTAATTCATAAATAAATCAATACCACCATGATTAAAACCCTTGCCCCCCCCCCAACTCCTATTCATTTCCTCTGTGCAACTTCTCCACCTGGCCACCATCAGATCACAATCACCCAAATCTAACGGACCATAGCCATATCGACCGAGCTCGATAGCCTACCTTTACCTGCCTAATAAGACGGTTTTCCCCGACCCCCCGATGGGTACGTGTCACGCTCTAACATACATCGGGTGACCCCTCCGAAAAACCGCCCACGCCACAAAATGGTGCGACAACCCCCAAAACCCCCCCCCCCCCCCCCTCGCTGATCCGATAAACCATTATCCTTCGTAAATATGAAGTTTCACGCCTTAATTGAAAAGTTGCCCGTTAAAGACTTTAAACCGTTGAAAACCCATGTTTATGTGCCTTTCACCCGTTTAACAGTGTAAACCCATAAAACCCTTCCACGCCACCCTGAGCCTCTGTGATGTGATTCCACCTCTATTTACGTCTAAAAACACTACCACGACCCCTTCCCCAGACATCCCTATGCAAATGAAGCCATCAATCACCTTCCATGCAAACTGGTGCTTTCTTAATAATTGTTTAAATTTTATAGGTAAGTAGCTGAAGATCAAAGCTTGGATAAACAATTTTGATACTAGTGACAGAACCTACTTACTCCAAGACTCAACCAGAAACCTGTTAAAAACATATATTCAGAAGAAGAAGACCAATATACAAAGAACAAAGATGAAGACGATCACACACCGAGCCGAGAAGAAGACAAGGAATAGAGACATGGACAGTTAAAACAGAGTAACTAGACCAGAGGTGCAGTTAGAAGACAAATGAATAAAACATACCGAGACTTAATCAAAATCCACTTCCCGATGCTGATACACGTAAAAACAAAAGAACTTACTGTTGAAACACACATTAAAAGTTAAATTGTACAATGAAAGGAAAAAACACAGAAAGGATAAAGACAGGTCATCAAAGTGAAAGAGTATCAGTGGCAAAGAGTATCAAATGAAAGCTAGAAGTAAATAAAGCCTCCAGCGTAATACTTCAAACAACAAAGAGCATAAAGAGCTAAAAACAAACCATAATAGCCAGTAGTACCATAATAAAAGGGACATCATGAAAGCAGTTCAATCGCTGCCTCTATCTTTCTGCAAGAAGATATTTGTATTTCCTAAATTAAATCTCAAGTCAGTTTGAGATATTTGTAATGACACCTTAGTATAAATACTTCATAATTCGAAGTATGTAGGGTGGATTCTTAGACATTTCTATAGACTTCTTGATCGAAAGACTGTAAAGCCATTGGAGCATTGACTAAGCTAGCAAGCTGGATTGATGAATAAAGACCGGATATTTCAAAGGATTCATGTGTAGAGTGAAGTGCAGACAAGTAATTTCTCACATTGTTGTTATCCCTTAAAGTTTTTTCCATAATGTTATCTAAATCTGAATGCCATAACTGGAGTATTGTATCAGAATTTGTTTAATTACACTCTGTTATAACAGTTAGGCAAATACATGTTTTCTACTGATAATCTAAGTTAAAGAATTTTTAATTGCTCCTTAGTTTAAGTTGTTTCTTTATCTAAACAAAGAATTCTTAATTGCTCTCTCACCTTGGTTAAAACCTTTTCACCTCTCTGGCCTAAAGACTTGCACTCTACTCTACTATCTTTCCCTTTGAACATTCCCTTTAGTAAAGTTGATTCATTTCTGCTTCCCTTCTTTTGACTCCATATGCCCAATGGTCTAGAGACATCATTCTATCCTTCTATTTCAAGAACCCCACCACCCAATCTTCAATACAAATCAAAACCCCCTTGAACTTTCATAACTAGCCTAAAATCCCCTCAAACAAAGTTAAATCATATAGAGAGAGCCCTCTTTGAGCATCAAGAAGGCTAGGTCTTGATCTCCAAAAGTGGTTTGTGGTTACCCCGGTGATCTCTTTCATTAACCTTGGAAAATTACTGGGTGATAACATAGTGGCGACCATACTGGAGAGAACTAACATTTTCTTCATAAATGTTTTACAGGTTTAGATATGATTTATGATGGTGGACAGTGATCAGACACACAAAGGTTAAAATCATCCACCTGGCGACTCCAAATCAATTTCACAATTAAGACTCCACTGGAGGAATGAACTTGAAAGAATTGTATGAAAAGATCAGGCCGTTAACTTGGATTGTTATCCAAAACATTATGTTCTTTCTCATCGATAAAGTTTTTCAATGTATATTGTATTTTAGAGAATATTTTAGATTATTTTTTTATTATTTCCCTTTGAAAATTGTAGATATAAAGTCTCCTTACACATTTGAGCAGCGTCCTTCTAACTCTTATGAAGATCATTTTCCAATTGAGGAGCATCAAATAGTCAAGACTAATCATAGTATCCCTGTACATATTCTTGTACCTTATAAAGTTCCTGACGGATATAAGCCATTCATCTTACCTCCTACACTCCATGCTTTCCCTAACAATTATTCAAGTATCTCCCTAGGTTTGATGGAGAGAATGGTATCACTGCCCAAAAACATATTCTAGGTTTTGAAAACTATCTAGACTTATTCGAAATTGATGAAGATGATGTTATTATCAAACTTTTTTCTCTTTCTTTACAAAGTAAAGAGTTGGTTAAAGAATTTACCTATTGCAAGCATCTCAAATTTCCAATAGTTTGTCAATTTTTTCTTTGATAGATGGATAATCAAAGTCAATTTTTTAGTGGTCAAAGAAGAATATAATCAGTTAAAAAGACAGCCAAATGAAACAATACAACAATTTTCTGACAAATTTAATCAAGCTTACTATTCAATGCCATCAAATATAAGACCTCCCCCTGATTCATCTCTTTTGCATTATCCAAGAGCATTTGATCCAGAGATAGAATTTCAGCTAAGAGAATGAAACCCCTCAACACTGGAACAGATGCAGAACATTGCAATAAATGTAGAAGTTAATCCGCAAATTAGAAGAGAAAAGTTGAAAGCAGAAGCAGAGGAAAACACCATTGCAGAGGAAAAACTCGACATTTTGATGAAGAGAATAGAGGAAAGGATGCAGAATATCACCATGAAAGATAAATTTTATGCTCAAAATCACCATGACACATTTATTTCACAAAAAGAAGAGGCTGAGATTCATGAACAAATTCCTACTAATTCCAACTACCATAGATCAGAATATAGATTCATAGAGCAATATGTGGAAGAGCAATCTCTTGACCTAATGTGTATGTTTGATGACATTACTTCTGATTATTTTCCTAAATATGATCAGTATGATAATAATTATGTTCTTCAAATCCAAACTAACTTTACAAAGAAATCAGAAGCTAGTTTGGGGAATAAGAAAATTAAGTTTCAACAGCTTGAAAACAGTGATCATCTTATCCATGTCAGCTATGAAAGTGAGGAAGAAAGTGCAGAAAATTTGGAAATAAGTGAAGCTTCTTTGCCTCTTTGTTTTGAATCATTTCAGTTTTTAAAGCAAATGTGGTATAAAATCTCTACGGAAAAGAATGAGCAGCTTGTCCAAATCTATGAAGTTCCATTCAAACCTATGTGTAATAAGTTGCAGCAATCCTTGCAAGTTGTTTATAATCCAATAGCTGATAGGTTGGGTAATGAATGCAATCAGATTTTTTCTCCATTAACGGACTATGAGAGTCAAAATCAAGATGATAAAGGTTTCACCAGACAGACATTTCAATCAGTGGAAGTATCATCACAAAGCTCATCTGAAAGTTTGCAGCGTGTTAAAGATAAAAGTGATATTTCAGTTTCATGGCACGAAGGCCATTCAGAACAATTATGAAGTTTCTTAAATCAGTTGAACAATAGTGTATATGTGTTAGAAGATCCTTTTGTACAGTTTTTAAAGTCTACAAAGGAAAGCAAGTATTTCCTTATCTTCTCATTGGTTGACAAGGTTATATTTGGCTTCAGAATCTCAGTTTTAATCACAAACAAGACCAAGCAGCAAAATCCACCAATGTATATAATGCTTGAATGGTTGCATTGGTTGTTTCATTTTACCTAACCAACAGTTGGACAACTGATTAGAGTAAGTAGGTAGGGTTTCAGTTGAATAAATTCAGTTTTTCAGCAGCAAATTTATGTTAGATCAAATTTCAGTTTGTAGAGAAGGGTGTATTCTCAGTTTAAAAGTTTTAGTCACAAAGATTATACAACAGAGCATATACATGTTTGGGATTGGCCCAATGGATCAGGCTATTAGTCGACGGTGTTCTTGACATTTCACAAAGAAATGACATCCCCAAGTGGAGCCACTGTTAAGTTCCTATACCAATAGGAGTCATAATTTTGAATGACTAAGGTTAAGCCTTGTAATATTGTACATACATTTGCTTTCTGCAAATGTTTTCCATATTATAAAAAGTAAAAAATGTAAAAAGGGTATCTCCTAAAAGAAAAATCAAAGGACAAAAGAATAAGAGAATGTCAAAAGAAAATGAAAATATATGAACCCCAAAAACAAAAAGACCATGAAAGTGTGCAAGTCTAAATGCCACTACTATTTACTTTTATGCATAATAATGATTGTGCAACTTGTTAGTCATGCCACAATCCATGGTAATCAAACTATTTAATCTTGGTTATTCCATGCTTTGAATTTTATGTTTATAGATTAGAGAATAAAATCTGACCAAACAGTTTAATCTTTGGCAGATCATTAGTTAGGTAGAGAAAATAAATGGATCTCATAAGCTTAATTTGAGCCCTTGGATGATATAAGGTTAGAATTAGATAGATTACTTTTCAAAATAAAAATAGATGAATAAGGGTTTTCTAGCCTAAATGCACCCAAAGGAATGAACAAAATATATTAGAGGTAAGAAATGGGTAAGTAGAAGAAAGGTTGTTGAGCTACAAAGTTAATTAGATCAAAGCACATGCATCATGCTCAGATACATCTTTCAACATGTATGACTAACTATGGAAGCAAAAACAAAAGTTTACAAATTCATGTGATTAACTCCCCTTCATTCACTTTTCCCCTTTACTTACTAATTTCATATTTACAAGTATGTTTTAAGTACTTTTAATCCTACAAGTCAAAAAAGCTTAGAGCATTTCTCTAACTTTTGGTGGGACCGGACCCTCGGCTTAATGACTTATTGACACAAGTGTTAGAAACTCCTTCATAAAATCATTCCCCCTTCATAAAAACCATTTCCCGTCATCACCCTGAGAAAACCCCTTTTTCTAAGGTTAAACACCATTTAACTAGGAAAAGTAAAAACCCCCCATGTAAATCCCTTTCCACTCAAAAACCCACTAAAGGCCTTTTATCCTAAGTATAAAACTAAATGCGCCAATGTATACCTTTTGCCCTTAGGAAAACCCCCTGCCCATCGCATTTCATATTAATTCTTAAATTTATTGTATAAACCCCGATATAACCATTTTCTCGTATATAAACTAAATCCCTATGTAAATATCCCAACCCTTAGTTTTAAATAAAAACTATATGAATTACCCATATTCTGACAAAACATATAAATCCCCCATTAACCCCAAATAAGCCCAAAATTACTTTTGATTAAAAGCTTCAGGCCCCCCCTTAAGCCTCTATACATTTTACTCGTGCTTCTTTATCGACCTGACCACCCTCTGATCATCCGCGCTTGAATCCAACGATGCGCAACCGTATCGGCCTCACCCGACGCCCGAACTTTTACCCAAAGAGTTAAACTCCCTCATTAAGCCCGGCCCAATCCTTTTAAACCCATGATTAATTCGTAAAAAAATCAATACCGTCGTGATTAAAACCCCTAGGCCCCCCCCTCAACTCCCGTTCATTTCCTCCACGCAACTTCTCTGCCCGACCACCATCAGATCACAATCACCCAAATCTAACTGACCACAGCCATATCGGCCAAGCCCGATAGCCTACCTTTACCCGTCTAATAAGGCGGTTTTCCCCGACCACCCGATGGCTATGTGTCACGCTCTAACATACATCAGGTGACCCCTCCGAAAAACCGCCCACGCCACAAAAGCGGTGCGACGACCCCAAAAACTGCTTCCCCGTCGATCCGATAAACCACTATCCTCCGTAAATATGAATTTTTGCGCCTTATTTGAAAAGTTGTCAGTTAAAGACTTTAAACCGTTGAAAACCCATGTTTATGTGCCTTTCACCCGTTTAACAGTGTAAAACCATAAAACCCTTCCGCGCCACCCTGAGCCTCTGCCATGTGATTCCACCTCTATTTACGTCTAAAAACACTACCACGACCCCTTCCCCAGGCATCCCTGTGCAAATGAAGCCATCAATCACCTTCCATGCAAACCGGTGCTTTCCTAATAATTGTTTAAATTTTACAAGTAAGCAACTGAAGGTTAGAGCTTGGATAAACAGTTCTGATACTAGTCACAGAACCTGTTTACTCGAAGACTCGACCAGAAACCTGTTAAAAACATATATTCAGAAGAAGAAGACCAATATACAAAGAACAAAGATGAAGATGATCACACACCGAGCCGAGAAGAAGACAGGGAACAGAGACATGGACAGTTAAAATAGAGTAACCAGACTAGAGACGCAGTTAGAAGACAAATGAATAAAACATACCGAGACTTAATCAAAATCCACTTCCCGATGCTGATACACGTAAAAACAAAAGAACTTACTGTTGAAACACACAGTAAAAGTTAAATTGTACAGTGAAAGAGAAAAACACAGAAAGGTGAAAGAGTATCAGTGACAGAGAGTATCAGATGAAAGCCAGAAGTAAATAAAGCCTCCAGCGTAATACTTCAAACAACAAAGAGCATAAAGAGCTAAAAACAAACCATAACAACCAGTAATACCACAATAAAAGGGATAGGATGAAAGCAGTTCAATAGCTACCGCTATCTTCCTGCGAGAAGATATTTGTATTTCCTAGATTAAATCTCAAGTCAGTTTGAGATATTTGTAATGACACCTTAGTATAAATACTTCATAATTCGAAGTATGTAGGGTGGATTCTTAGAAATTTCTATAGATTTCTTGATCGAAAGACTATAAATCCATTGGAGCATTGACTGAGCCAACAAGCTGGATTGATGAATGAAGACCAGATATTTCAAAGGATTCATGTGTAGAGCGAAGTGCAGACAAGTATTTTCTCACATTGTTGTTATCTCTTAAAGTTTTTTCCATAATGTTATCTAAATCTGAATGCCGTAACTAGAGTATTGTATCAGAATTTGTTTAATTACACTCTGTTATAACAGCTAGGCAAATACATGTTTTCTACTAATAATCTAAGTTAAGGAATTCTTAATTGCTCCTTAGTTTAGGTTGTTTCTTTATAATCTATAGAAAATGATTCTTAATTGCCCTTTGTTTCCAATTACCCTTTGTTCCTCATTTCAATCCCGGTTTGAGAATTCTTAATTGCTCTCTCACCGTGGTTAAAACCTTTTCACCCCTCTAGCCTAAAGACCTGCACTCTACTCTGCTATCTTTCCCTTTGAACAATCTCTTTAGTGAGTTGATCCAGTGTTGTTGTCCTTCTTTTGACTCCATATGCCCAACGATCTAGAAATATAATTCTATCCATCTGTTTCAAGAACCCCACCACCCAATCTTCAATACAAATCAAAACCCCCTTGAACTTTCATAACTAGCCTAAAATCCCCTCAAACAAAGCTAAATCATATAGAGAGAGCCCTCTCTGAGCATCGGGAAGGCTAGGTCTTGATCTCCAAAAGTGGTTTGTGGTTACCTCGGTGATCTCTTTCATTAACCTTGGGAAATTACTGGGTGATAACACCCTAAAATCCGCAGCATAATGTAGCGGAGCGGAAGAACAAGACCATAATCGGGGCAACAAAGTCCATGTTGTATGATCAAGATTTGCGTAGATTCCTATGGGCATAAGCATGCAACACGATAGTTTACATTCAGAACATGACACCTCACAGGACTTTGGGGAAGAAAACGCCAGAGGGAGTCTTTTGTAGGAAGAAACCCGAGGTAAGTCATCTGAGGATATTTAGGAGTGTGGCCTATTGTCACATTCCAGATGAGAAGCGTAGTAAGTTGGATTAAACTGCAGAAAAGAGGTATCCCATAGGATAGAGAGAGACCTCAAAGGCATACAGAATCTACGTTCCTGGCAGCAAAAAAATTGTAATGAGGCGAGATGTAAAGTTCATGGAAGACAGAGCTTTCAGAAGATCTCGAGAGATGCCTGGGGGAGATCAATCATCAGATGTTCCTTTAGTCTAGCAACAACACGGACCGCAAGTAGAACAAGTAGGGGACAGTCACAGGATTCGAGTACAATGACTAGCACCATCATTTCCTCAGGAGCAGGAGATCCAGGAAGTTCTCAACAAACAGAGTTGTAGATATAGGTAGAGGATCAGATTGAACCTCCCACCACCAGTGGTAGGACCAGTAGGAAAGTGTGTTAGACCTTGAAGGACGCAGAAGAGTTTGTCGCAACTCCTAGAACCGACAAGAGGTGGCGTAGGCAACCTAATGGATATCAGGCCTTGGTGGCTTAGGTTGCAGAACCCTCCAGTTTTCAGGAAGCCACGCAACATCAGATGTGGGTGGATGCCATTGTAAAAGAGCACAGTTCTATCTTGAAAAATGATGTGTGGGAGGTGGTGCCTAGACCAAAGGATAGATCAGTTGTGGGTTCCAGGTGGATCTACAAGATCAAATATGCTGCAGATGGAAGTGTAGAGAAATATAAGGCTAGATCCATGGTAAAGGGGTATGCACAAAAAGAAGGAATAGACTATGAGGAGACCTTCGCCCCAATTGCTAGATATACATATATCAGATTCGTCATATCTCTAGCAGCACAGATGGGATCGAAAATTCACTAGATGGACATCAAGATGACATTCTTGAATGGGGTGATAGAAGAAGAGGTGTACATCAAGCAGCTTGAAGGTTTCGAGACTCATGAGAAGAGCACTCATGTATGCATATTGAAGAAAGCCCTGTATGGGCTCAAGCAGACACCCAGGGCGTGGTACGGTCGGATTGACAGTTACTTCCAGCAATTGGGATTCATCAAGAGTGATGAAAATCCCAACCTCTACTATCTGATGGTGGAGAATGATCCTCTCATTCTGGATTTATATGTAGATGATATGTTTTTTACGAGATCATCGAGCTAATAGAGGAGTGCAAAAGGAACATTGCAGCGAAATTCGACATGAAGGATATGGGGCTGATGCACTATTTTTTGGGTTTGAAAGTATGGCAAAAGAATGGGGAAATCTTCCTTTGGCAAGGAAGATATGCTACATAAATTCTAAAGAGATTCAGAATGCAGGATTGCAGACCCATGGCAACACCCATGATTACCAATTGGAAAAAGATAGATGCCTCGGGGGACAGGGAAGTCGACCCCACCTTGTACAGACAGCTAATTAGGTCACTCATGTATTTGGTCAACACAAGGATAGACATTTGTCTCGTTGTCAATGCCCTTAGTCAATCCATGGTGGAACTGAAAAGGGTACATTGGGCAGTAGCTAGGCACTCAGATATGTGCATGGAACAGTCTAACTAGGGTTGAAATATACTCGAGGAGATGACGTCAAGTTGAGTGACTCACATATGCAGATTGGGCAGGTAGTTTAGTGGATAGGAAAAGTACTTTCGGGTAATGCTTCAGCGTTGGATCAGGGATGATCTCTTGGTGCAATAGGAAGCAAAATTCAGCAACATTGAGCTCACCAGAAGTAGAATATATGGTAGCTAGCATAACCATGTGTGAAGCCATATGGCTTAGGAAATTGCTGGTGAGTTTATTCAGGAAGAAAATGGGAACGACCAATGCTTATTATGGTAATCAGAGTTGCATAAAACTCTCTGAGAATCCAATATTTCATGATAGGTCGAAGCACATTGATATCATATGTCATTTCATCAGGGATTGTGTTCAACATGGGGCAGTCCAGTCTCACAGGAGATCAAGTGGAAGACATACTCACGAAAGCTCTAGGGAGAGCTAAGTTCATCCAATTCAAGGAACAGATGGGTATGGTGGAGAACCTATTTCAGTAGCAGATGGATTCTCAGTTGCAGCAACAGCAGATGAGAGGGAGTTGTAATGCAGAGGCAGTAGTTGACATCAATTCAACACAGTCAGCAGCAACACAGATGCAACTCATATCAGAGTTGCGCAGTAGTGATGGGCAGAGCAACCAGACATCAACAACGTAACAGGAGGTAAAGCAGAGACAGGGTGTTTCTTCAATAAGTTGCAACACTAGAACTCTTCCTCGCCACAACTTCACTGAGGACATATTCCATTACTTCATGTTATGTAAGTACCAGATCAATCCTTTTCTTCCATGCTAGGAAATTTGTTGAGCCAATGAGCTTATTGTTTTCCTTGCAAAAAGAACCCATATGACCTATAGATTCAGACTTTGAGTAACAATATGATACTTACTTGTCAACCAAGAGTCTTCTCTTCCTTTGATGATGTCTCCCACTATCTTGATGCTTTCAAGATATTCAAAGAGACTACAATGATGTCCTTGAAAAATGTTTTCTAAGATTCCTTCAGCAACAAATTTTAAGAGCGATGAATGATACCAAGATCCTTTGATGCTTACTCCAAAGATGTCTTTCAATGAGCCTTTGAATAGATCGCTTTTCAAGAGAGATCAACAACCTTCTTGTAATCTTCCTTGATGAGAGTTTGATGTAGTCTTAATCCTTCTGCAAGTGATTCCCTTAGCAAACCCTTCTTTGTGTCCACAAAATGACCTTCTCAGTTGCCTTCTCTTGATCACCTTAGCTCTGATACCATGTTGGAAAGTGCAATATGGCAACGATTAATTTAAATTTTCCTTAACCTTAATAATTGCTTGTGATCTTTATTTATCTTCTTGTGTTTTCTTTATAAGTTCTTCTTCATCAAACAATTATCAAGAGCAAAATAGTGAAGACATTGGACACAGAAATTAGGTTCCAAGCTAGGGCAAAACCCCTCCAAGGGGAAAAACCAGAAAAAATATCTTCTCTTCTTATAGAATCTGCTTCAAATGAGACAACAAAGACCCAAACCCTAGAATAAGCCCTCCTCCAAGAAACAAGTTAGCCCTTCAAGGAAAACTTTGCATTAACCAGCTTCCAGCTACACCTTCGATCCCCATCTTTGACACTATAACTTCGACCTGTTGCTTTGATATGCAACTTCGACTTTGTAGTTGTTGTAGAAACCCTAAGGTAGTTCTTCAAGAGGTCTCTATTGAGCAAGATGATGTTTCCCAAGAGAAACAAATTCAAATCAGAATATTCGCTCTTCTAGCAACTTGATCTCCTGCAAATCGGACCTGCAATTTCAGCCTTCCTGGAGACTGTAGAAACCCTAGATTTCGCACGCGTGAGAGAGAGATAGAGCCCAAAAACATATTTTCCTTCTCCTTGGATTCTCCTTGCCTTCCAGACCTTCACTCTACCTTTTTTGCTTCTTCTAGCTTCAGATCGAACTTCTTCTTGAGAGATAGAACTCATGTGTGTGAATGTGTCAAATGAGGCCGAATTTGCTGCTATTTATAGCCTTTCCAAGGGTTTGAACTCCTTCCTTTAAGCCAACTTGTACTTTGGAGGTTTCAAGGACCTTCTAGACTCAAAATAAACTCTTTTACAAGATACATCTTGCCCAGAAGAGTCTTATAATCATGATGTCAACTTTCTTGACTCATAACAATACATCCTATGACCTAAAAAACCCTAGAAACATGAAGAACATGACATTAGCTAGAAGGCCACAAATAAGGAGCATGAAACCCATGCTTCAAAATAATAATTTTTTCTTTCTTCTTTTGTTTGTTACATAAGATACATATTGAAATGAGTACAATAACAATTATGAAGACAGAAACTAGTTACATTTCCAAAATCATCCTAGGTGTATAGATGTGAGGGAACAATCATGGATGCCTGAGTTACCTTGGCCTTTGTTTTTCCACCCCTCTAAATGCCTTTTACTTTTTCTTGATTCTTCTTTGTATTACTGCTCATAGCTCAAGGAATGAGAGCTTTCTTTGTATGATGTATAATAGTTACTACCCCATTAAGGATGGGGCAGTTCATCGCCCATTAGGGGTTGGGACATGTTAAAGTTGTAACTAGTGTCAGACTTCATAATTTAATCATTGATGTATTTATTATTATTATTATTTCATTTTTTTCAAAGCATATTCTTCATGCTTATATAGTCAAAAGAATTTATCATGAGTAAAAAAAAATGTATTTGAGTCTAGTCCCATTTGGACTTTTGTAAGAAAAGAAATTTGATTTTTATGTTGAGTCAAAGAGTATGTGAAGTCGGCCCTTCTTGAGACAAGTCAGCTTGGATCTCAAAGAGCCAACTATTTGACCTCTTGGACAGCTATATATAAGAGGAAAATTTGACCAACTTGGACATCAATTCAATCACACTACAAGATCAACATCTGAACCATGCAAAGAAGAAAATGGAGCAGAAGTCAAAAGAGAGAGAAAGTCAAGAAGAATATCTGAATTTTTTATGTGGACAGCTCGCACATGTGAGGACAACTTTATTTTTCTATGCTACTATAGACCCAAAATTTCAGGGAGTTGAACAATTTTACAATCGTTGACTTTGACTTTGGAGGTGAATTGGAGGGTTGGACTTGACATTTTGGTATTAGTTTTGGTTCTTGGTCTTGGTTGTGGAAATTTCACTTTGATCTGATTCTATAAGAGAAGGATTGTTGCGTTTTCCCCCTTGTAGGTTTTTCCCTTGCTTGGAGCCTAATTTTTGTGTCTCTTGTCACTTTATTTCTTCGGAAGATTGAACATTTTGTATGAATTCTTGATGAAAAAGACATAACAAATAATAAAGAAAAAATCCTAACGTTCAAAAGTAATTATCAAGTAGAGAAATCAAGACTAATTCCACTACACTTGGTTTCTCAATAGGACATGCAAGGGTCCCTTATCTTTTATGAGATAGGGCAACATTGGCCCAAGAACCGGGTGATGGCCATATAAGTGAGGTAGATCACATGCTTGGCTTTTGCCTACATGCTAATTTGTAAATCCTGACCATCTTTTTCATTTTGATTTTTCTTTTGTTTTACTTGTGGCCATCATATGCTCTTTTTGTTTCTTTTAGCTGCATCAACCTCCCAATGTACATTTCCAGGGCCTACCCAAGCATGAGGATGTGTGGCTGCCAAATCCTAATGAACCAGTGGCCAGTTGAACCAGGAGAAAGGAGGTCGAATAAGGGCTTGTAATGTAAGATGGAAAGTGGTAAGTATGGAATAGAGAGAGATAAGGCTACCCCGTCTCAATTATGACTTCCCAAGTAGTGTCACTCCTATACTCGTTGGGCCATTAGGGGAGATCCCATTAGACTAGGATTGAAAATTAACCCCCCATTCAAGGTGAGCGAACAAGAACACAGTCGGGACCCTTCTTTCTTCCAAGTTACCTCATAATCCATGTCAAAATGCCCAAATACAAACAAGCATAAGCACCCGATTGCAAAATAAATAAAGTACATTTTGATCAAAAGCCCACCTTCCAACATGTGCTCTTGGCAAGTGGGCAAGGAAACATGCAACTAATGCGAGTGGAAAAGATGTGAATGGCATGTCGTCATTGGCTACTAGTGGCTCTCAGTGGTTTTCGGCTACCAGCTGGAAGAGATAAAAGGAGAAAGTCTCATGGCAACTTGCCATTGCTTTCACTGATTCGAAAAATTCTATGGGGTATATCATCCTCTCATCAAGATGAACAATATGGGACTGTTGATGCCCCAAAAATCGTTACATCAACATCGGGGGATAACCACCCGGTCCGGACCTTAATACAGCTCCTTTTCCGTTTGGGATGGTGGCTCCGACTGGATATAATAGGACTAGTTTCCAAATAGTGAATAAAAGGGGGTGAACGAATTATTGGTTTTCAAATAAATGATAATAAATGGAGGACTTATTCTATGAACGAAAACGTAAATGACTATTTTATCCCGAGAAGCTTCTATTCTTTAAGTGCAATGTTTAATAATCTATGTTTGCTGATAGGCATATAGATGACACTATGCAATAAACAAAGACATTCATTTAAATGATAATTGCTTCGTTCAAGTAGTTGAACGAAGTAATTGATAAAGCGATATTACACTTCTCTTTTATATTACCGATATATGCATGATTGAAAGAATAGCAAACTGTAAACATCCAATAGTAGAAAGCATAAAGTTTACTGTTAAAATACATTCACATATTCAATAATAACATAAATGACTAAACAACAATTCACATAAAAGGAATAAATTCAGACATAGATAATAGTACCATATGAGCTGCGAATTATCCCCTATGCCAATCGCAATTTAAATTCCTTCTTCCGATTCAGAAATGCTTTAAAATAAAGGCAATAGTGCACATTCATATCAAAGCTTCATTGTCAAAATTTGGAAAAAATTGGTCCAGTCTTCATAAAAGAATATGCTTGAAGTACAATAGTGCAACTTCAAGCTTAAGTCATATACAAAAACTTACGACCCTTTCTAAATGCATGAAAGGGTCTATAAATACTAAACTAAGCTAACAAACTACAAAATTAAAATGCTACTAAATTGGTATAATCCGATCCTAAAATATCCCCCCCACAGTGATCTGGAAATCGGCAGCGAGGATTCATTCTTCTGGCTGTTTGCCCTTTGTCCTGAGTTGGCATATTGCCAGCATTGGCTCCACTTCTTGAGGGCGGCTCAGTCAAGAATTGATTTGAGCAGCATAGGTGGCATCATGTATATCGGGAATAATACACCCGATTGCATCCGTAAAGCATTTGAGGGCGGCTCTCTGACTGTATGGTTTAACTAGGAACAACCAATAGGTGTCCCAAGTTAAACTTTTAATCCCTGAGATTAATTTCCCGTTCTTTTCAAGCTCTTGGTTACGTAACTGCTCCAATGTCTTGGCTGATAATAGTTTACCTGGTGTACATTAAGAAATCATGTTAGATAAATAGAGAGTGTTATTGATCAAGTCAATTAAATTGCTGGTAGATAATTTGCATCGGGAGACAACTCTCTCTGCTTTCATTAATTGGGACTGCCATTCTGTGAATAGGATTTCCATATGGGATTCTAAGATTTTGGGCAAGTTTGCTGCCTTTCCCTCATTAGAGTCTTTCCATGTAAGAAAATCTGTCAAAGTGTCTTCGGCTTGCTCCAAATCCTATCTGGCATCCACTGACTTATCTATTATAGATGATGTTATGTCGCGTAAAGGTTCAACTTGGGTGATTTCATGACATAACAATCTTATCTGCGTTATTAATACCTTGTTGATTTGCATTGCCTCTGCTCTGAACTCGGCCGGCTGGGGAAGACTCTTGAACCTTTATACCTGGGTTGATAATTGAGCAATTTGCTCATATTTTGTCTTTGCCATTTGTTCATTCATCGCCTTCAACTTTGATAATGCCTCTGATAATTCCTTCTGTTTCTGAATTGCTCCTGAATCAATCCTCTTCTTTTCTTCCTGCAACTGTTTATTTAGCTGGTTGTTTAATTGTTGCTGTGTGGACAGTTGCTGTCGTAGCTGTTCTAACTTCTGCTGCTCTTCCGATACTTGTGCTTGCAATAAAGCGATCACTTGATCCTTTTCCTTCAATAAATTGCTTACCTCCGATGCCTTATCCATGGTGGCTACCGAATAGGCGCCAACATACTGAGATAACTTGGTTAGGTCATCGGAGGGGTCAAATTCCTCTCTCCATACCACATTTGCTGTTATTGTTTGTTCAGGGAACAGAGAAGGTTGATCAATCCTTCTTCTCTTCCTTTGTCGTTTTATCACAGCTCTGTGTTTTGGACTATAGAAAAAATCTAGTGGAGGAATGTCCTCTACTTGCAAAACAATTTGATTGGATGGGTTTTTTGGAATTATTTCTACTACTGTACTTGAGGGTGGACCACTGGTTCCTTTTTCTGGAACCTCCTGTGATGATGTATCTTGTATATCGGCAGCTTTGGACGTTTCAGCGTCTGTTGAAGTTTCAAGATTGCCTATAATGGTATTGAATTGTTGCCATTCCTCAAGCAATTTTGGATCCACTTGAGTATCCACATTTATTTCTTTGCTGCTCTGCTCCTACTGCCTTTTCTGTTCTTCTTCCATTATTCTCTCCTGTTGCTTCTTTTATGCCTCTTCCTATTCTATTCTTTGCAGTTCCTCCTGCTCTCTTCTCTGGACTTCTTCATAGATTGTGGATGTAGCACGAGGTTCATTAGTAAGCTGCTGCTCAGGCTCGCTTGACTGAACTGTCGAGGTAGTAGCTAACAAATCTAGAGGCAGAGTTTGCAACCTCTATTCTCTAAGTTTGTTAAATTCTACCAACCCGTCGTCGCGATATCTCATCTTGGCTAGCTGTTGTACCTAGAAGATTGACTCGGCGGAGGAGAACAGGTCATCAAACTCATCTTCCTTGTGCTCAACTTTGGTAAGCTTGGCTTGATCTAGGGCGTTGTAGATGATTTTCTTCGGGTCGAAGCGTCTATTGGGCAGAGTGGCGAGACTTAAGACGTTAATTTTTTCTGTCTCTTTCTCTGCATGTTTATAATCATGCAGAGTATAGACGCCACACCTAAGAGGAAAAGGAGGCCAAACTTGATTTTTTGAATTTCTGAGAGTTTTCGTGGCTGAAGCTGTTGTAAGCTGATATGTTATTTCACGAGCTAATAGCTTGTCTAGTATGTATAATGGGAGGACATGAGGTCTGGCCTGACTGCCGAAAACTATGACATAGGTGAATTTTTCTTCTCCAAACCATGTTCCTAGGGCTGTTAAGTCAATTTCAGCCTGAGAGGAGATCTTAGGGGCAGGTTTATCAAAAATTGCATAGTAAAGAGGTAGCATAAATCCATTGCAGACTTGGTATAAATGGTGCTTATAATTAGTTTTCCATAGCTTCTGGTGGTAAATATGAATAGGCATAGGGTCCTGTGGAGTCCATCTCCACCCTAAAACAACAAACTCGGAATTGAAACAGAGGTATCCAAAATGTAGGCACTAAAATAGAACGAAGGAATGAACCTATCGGTGACACGGGATTTGTTTCTGAATTCAGGAATAGCCGTGGCCAACTTATCTGATAATATATTCCCCCAATCCATAATTTCACTATTACATGCTACTTCTATCAAAGGAACCATTTCTATAGAAAACTTAGAAGAATCATGCAATCCCCATAGTCGACACATCATGGATCCAGCATAACAATAAGGAGAACACAAGGAGTCGACGGAGTACTTACCCGAAGACTCATGTTTGTGTTTCGCCGGGTTGTGTCTCCATTCTCTTATAGGTGCTGACTGAGTCTCATTCCCATCTCGAAACTTTTCAAGAAATGCTTTATTATATTTCTTCTCTGGCTCGGGCAAGTGGTACATTTGTCTGAAATCGTTGGGCTGAAATGAACCAAATATTCTTCCATCGACAGTGCAGAATTTTCTGTTCGTAATTGGAATTTCTTCGATTGCCCATCTCACTACATCCATATATGGAAGAATTTGTTCTCTAGCTGCTATCCTATGAAGGTAGGAATCAGTCGAATCCTTCAAAGTAGCATCGGATTTCCGGCTTGAACCTGTTGAGGCTTGTACCGATGTTTGCTCAGCTTCCTCGGCTTCAACCAGGTTGTAAATATTTTGCCAAGTAGTGTTGTGAAGGTCGAGACATGTGATATCTGAGATTAATCCCTTCTTGCTTGGTCCCGGATCGGTGGCATGCTGTCCTATTATCATAGGAGCCGAAGGCATTCCAGACTTCTTAGATTTCTTTCCCATCGTTACTGCGGAAAAAACTCCGCGCAAGAGAAAGATAGACGTAATGCAGAGAATAGATAGCTAAAACCAAATATGAGGAAATTGTGTCAATAATGGGAAATGGATGATTTATCATAAGGTTCCCGCGGATGCAATCTCTGAAAGGATTTAGGCATGACTGCGTATTAATTAGTCGTTAAAACCTGTCAATCACTTAATTACTCGTTATATCCTTTATTTTCCGAATAATGGTTTTAAGCGTGGATTTGATTTTTTGGCGGTTGGATGCGAGCAAATCTCTATCGGGAAGAGAAAAGGCTTTCAATGATAATTAATACATAATATAGCGAAATCATATTGATCTTTTTCGAAAATCGCACTTTGGGTTCATCGCAATCGGCAATTGGAGAAAGGCTTGGGTAATTTCATTTGAGTCTTATGAAATCCCCGATCGCCGATATGCGATATCGCTAGACTCGCATCGGGAGTTTGAATAAGGAGAGCTTGTTATGTTTGCGTCACATTCCCCGATCACCGATTGCGATATCACATCGAGGCAAAGGGGAAGGGCCTTTTATTATTTGTTTTCTCGATTATCCTTCAGCTATTTGGCTTTCATCGCATCGGGGAAAATCAATGGGTCATTGTTTATGCATCTTTTTGTTATTGCGATATGCGATCTTGCGATCGCTTTATCGCAATAATAAAAGATTATTCATTTTATTTTAAAAGACCGATTATTTCAAAGGGTTTGAAGCTATTTTGTTTATTTCGGAACCTTTACAAAAGTGATGGATTAATACCAATTTTAAATTAAAAGGGACCCATTTCAATTTATAATTTTCTAAAGTAAGATTTATTGAAATGTGGGGTTGTTGTATAGCACAAAAATACCTAACATGATTATTGTGCAGGATACTAAGAGGATTTTGCACAAATTATAAGGAAATCTAGTTAGAGATATCTATGGGGCTTGCTCCCTATTACACAAGACTTCCAAATCAACTAGCTGAGGATAATAAATGCTCCTTGTTGTTGTGTGGTGACCTGAGAAACATGATCCAAATTTTTAGGGATTTTGGAGTGAAAATAGTCCTCTCCTCAAGGAGGTTGCTCCTTAACTATTTTTTATAAATAGAGGGCTTGAGTATCCCAATACAACGAAGTATAAATATGTTATTGTATCACAACATAAGAGTATTAGGAGAAGCTTAGTACAATTCTGTAACTTTTTCAATGTACAAGCAACTTTCTGATTAATGGATATGATCTCTCCCATTTCATTTCTTAGTTTGCTTCTCCTTCATGGTTTTGAGTTTCCTTGGGTTACTGCCCACCTGAGGTGCTCAATTCCCTTTCTGTACCATTACTGTTTATGAATTTGTTCATTTTTGTAGTTTATTTCTTAATATTTCTTTTATGCATGTTTTGTTAGATGATTTATGAATGGTATTTCTTTACAAAGCATTTGAGTATTATATGATAGTATTGACAGTGGTGTAATAGATCAAGTAGAATTCATTTTTATGCATTTTATTTCAGCTTGGTTTCTATTGTTATTTGTTGTCCATCATTTACTATTTTACCGTGTTTGCGCAATCCCCTGTTTTACAACTAGAGGAAAACCTACAACCACATATCTTGTTGAAGAAACCCTACCAATGCTAATGTGATGACTTGGAAATGTGTGTATTATAATTTATTGGCCCTTCCTTAGCTTCTTTTTCTTTTCAATCTCATCTTTAGCACAATTTTGTACTCAATGGACTATCTCTTGTAGCAAAATAAAGACTCCTATGGCAGTTTACAATTTGCTTCCAAAATTTTCCCGGATTTGCATACAACTCATGATTCACCCTCTTTGATGTGTTAGGACATCCCTAGAACCATGAAGATGGAATTTAAAGGTGGAGAGACTAAGTATATGCCTTGCCCTAGATCACTTTAGAAATTGCTTTTATCCTGTAGAATTAGGGTTTACTATTTTTGAGCTTTTACTTCAAAAATGTGTTTTTATTGATTCATACAATAGAATAAATATGATTTAATTTCATTACAATTGAGATGATTTTCCTTCCTTCATTGAAATTATCATAGGTTTTCTTGTTTCCTTTCATTCCTTGCAATTTCAAGTTTTCCTGTAGCATAGAACAATTAGAATGATCTCTGTATAACTAGTTTTCATCTCAATGCTTCCACCTACATAAAAGTTAGCAAAGAAAGAGATAACACTTATTACACATATAGTTTTGACCCCTCTTAAGTTTGTACGAACCCATGGTTTACAATTAAATCTAAGACCTTTGGGAGTTACAACATTGTTGTTGCAATACTTAGGGCTATCATTTTTTGGAACCGTTTCCTGAGAGGTATCAAATTATGTACTATATTCTTCCCTAGTTTCCCCTGATCTTTTTCTCATTTAAATTTTTGGAAAAAAAATTGTATTAGAATTTTCATTTCCAAAAGAAAAAGTTTACAAAAACATAAAAAAATGCATTGGCATTTTCATTTCAAAAAATTACAAAAACAAAAAAATATATATTTCTTTCTTTTCCTTGAAGAGTTAGGGTTTTTCTTACCAAAACCCCCCACTTCCACTAGTATGCAACCTCTTTTTACTAACTGCGAGCCTCCTACCCTATCCACAGGAACTACTAAGGCCCTTTTTAGTGAGTAGGCGAGGATATTTGAGGAGGAGTTTGGAAAAGTAGACATAACTTCACATCTCGCCAATACCATGGTTGAAAATATACAACTACAAGTTTTCACTTTCCCCATTAAGAAACAGATGGAGAAGCTTAAATGGAAAACAATAATCCATCTGTTCTCCCACACTTCTATGGTATAATCAATGAATATACCAACACTTTCATTTTTGAGTGTTTTGTAGTATGCAGGACTTATGACTACACGAATGATGAGTAGAAGCTCAATAGTTTCCCTTAAACTCCTAAGGATGCATTCATTTGATGGTTCATGAGCCTTGAAGGGGATAACATCATCTTATGGGAGAAAATGCAACAAGATTTCAACAACAAGTACTAGGATTGCTGTAGAGCATTGGACACTAGAGATGAGAAACTTAGAATGACTCAAGGAGTAGATAAATCTTTGGAATATTTTGAGGAAAAATTTTAGTTAAGTTACAGAAAAGTGCACAACTACACCTTAGATCCAAATTCCTTGAAGTTATTCCTACTATAAGAATTTAGGGAAGAACTGATGGAGACACTCAACCTACTAGCCAATGGAGACATATATCAGTTTAGCTATGATGAAATCAAAATGGTATTAAAAAATCACTCAAAAGCTACTAGAAAAATTGGCAGAGCAAAAAGGATTTCGGTAAGTCCCTTTTCCTTCTCGATTACTGAAAATGGGATAGGAGGTATGCTAGAGGATATGGATACTGAAATCTTACATACATTTTCCATGCATATGGACACCCTACAAATAAAGAGAAAACAAGAGGATGCATAAAGACATTAGCCATATTCTGCCCTCAATGCACAAAAAGGAATCCTAGGAATGAATTCCCTTTAAATGTCATAGAAATATGTTATGTATGTGAAGAAAATCATTCCACTAAAAAGTGTCATTTGCAAGGTCTAAAATATGTATACTAAGGAGGAAAAGGGAGCAAGGAGTAGTTATGCTTTGTTAACCAAAAGAGGCCATAAGCGCCTCAAAAGTTTCAACAAGGTATGAATTTATCCTCTGCTTTCAATGAAAATTAAAATGCTCACTATGCACCTTATTATCCTCCTAACCATTCACCCTAGCCTATGCCCAGCCCTTGGCCATATCCTCCTCAAAATATTACTCCTCCCTTTCAACCATACTAACCAGGTGCTCAAAATTTTTCTCAAAATTTAAAGTTTTCAGATATATGTGGAACTTGAATGACTGCATAGTTCTTGTCATCTTGAATCTAGCGCAACTCGTTTCATGCAAAACAGACTCTGTATCCTCCCAGAAACATGTTTTGTTCATTTTTATAAACATGTGAATTAAAAAAAAAATGCAGGTAGCCCAATCAGTAGTCCGTACTGTTGACGTGGCACTGACTGGGGATGCCTACATGGTAGAGTGACTATGCATATGACTATTTTCCTTCGGTGAATTAGATGGTGCCAAGTGGCACGATTTTATTGCTGTTGATTTGGGTGATTTTGATTGGTTTGTTGGTGTCCAACCACACATTGCTACGTGGCCCAGTCATGGATCACCACATGGAAACCTGAGGGCCACCAAAATGAGGTTAAGGTTCGGGTAGCAACGGTCGGGGTCAAACCCACGACCTCCAAACTCCAAGCGCCAAGTGTAACCAACAAACCATACTTTATTGCTTGTTATGTAATGTATGTTGCATATACTTGAACAATGTTTATTGCACCATCCAAAAAAAGGGCCAGCCCATGGGTGTGTGCCACCTAATGAAACCATAGGCGGAGTGGAGTGGGGGCCCGGCCAGCGGGGGCAGACCGTTGGCCTTAGCCTCGGGCACGTGGCCCCCCCATGTGGCCTAATTTTCAGGATTAAGGTCTCATTGGGCATTTAATCCATCCAAAAAATTTATCCGGAACTAGGAGAAATCGATGCTCGGTTAGCATAATTGGAGGCAAATTTGTAGGATGGTGCCAAATTTTGGGGAAATTGAGGTGTGATTAGCATAAAGACTTGGGGAAGCCATAACTTCTTCAATTTTTTACCAAATTAGGAGCCAAAAAAGGCTAGGAAGACATTTTTGGGCATTATGGAGCCATTGGAATAGGTTTTAGTGATGTTTGAGCATTTTAAACTGATGTATTCACACTTTTGAGCATAATAGAAAGGGCCAAGCCATTGGAAGCTGGACCAAGGAGACGTAGCCAAGTCGGGATGAACTCCTTCATCATGTGCTGTTGTGATATTGTTTTGGTGATGTTCATGTATGTTGTATGCTAATGTTTAGTCATTTGTTTATGTTAATTTGTACATGAAAGTTACATAAAAACATTCAAAAACTCATGTTAAAAATTGCAATTAACCTCATGAAGCCTTAAGCACTTTTACATATTCTGAAGAGGAATTTAGCACAACCAAACTAATTTTCCCATTCATATCAAGTTTGGTATTAGAGCTCTTTGTTTTCTTTGTGCAAGGAGGATTTAATTGTTTGCAAGTGAATGTGATGCTTACAATGTTTAAGCTGAAGAGAGGAGAAGGAATGCTGGTTGAAGGTCCTGAGGTTGGGTCAAGGAGAAGGAGTGCAAGATTTTTCCAATCTCCATCTCCAGTTCTACCTCAAATTGTAGTTGAAGCTTTAGTAAGAAAGTCACATGAAGGAGAGCCTACAAATATGATAGAGGATGAGAAGTTTTTTAGGAATACTTTCTTGGACATGACATAGATGGTGAAAGTCTTCTATGACTCCAAAAGGAGAATGTTCTTCAGGAGGAGGAGGTAATAGAAATGGAGGTAAACCTCCACCATCTCCACCATCATATTCATCTTCAACTTCACAGGAATATTCATCCTCTTCCACTAATACAACCCTTACTCATACTCATTAACATACCTCAAAAGGAATTGGTATAACACCCATGTTAAAACTTGATATTAAATTTGAACTGCCCATGTATAATGGTGAAGTGAATGCAGAAGAGCTTGACAATTGGGTTCATCAGTTAGAGGTCTGTTGCAGTATTCAAAACCTTCAGGATGATGATACAAAGATTCAACTAGCTTCCTTGAGACTAGAGGGTGCAACACTAATATGGTGGGAAGCGAAGATACAAGAAGAGATTTAAAAACATGGTAAGATCTCAATTTCTTGGTCTGATTTCATTACTGCAATTAAAAGACAATTTTACCCTCTATAATATATTTAGAAAGCCATCATGAATTGGTAGAACTTTAGACAACTTATAGGTCAAAATGTGCAAGATTACACCCAAGAATCTAGAAGAAGGTCTTTAATGTTAGGTGTATATTTGCAATCACAAGACACGTTGCTGAAGTATATAGGGGTTTACACAGTTACCTTAGGCATACTATCCTTATGTTTAATCCCAATAGTCTAGATGAGGTTTGTGTGCAAGTCACTCATCTTGAGGCAAGAGGGAAAAATACTCCAGAAGAGGGTAGTAAAATTCCATTTAAGGGTAAAGGAAAAGAAAAGGGTTTTATAGGGAAAGGAAAGAAAAATGCATCCATTAAGAAGAGACGAGAGAAAATAGCATGCAAACATTGTTCCAGAGAGGGTCACGATGAAGCTCATTTTTGGAAGCTTCATCCTGATATGAAACCAAAGAAGTTCAACAACAAGGGAAAACAAAAGACAACTGTAACCACTCAACAAGATTTGGGATCCGATTCGGGTGATGAAACTAAAATTACAGCCATGGGTATGAAAGGAAAAGAATCCATTGCTAACACTAGTACTTCAAATTTACACAATGAAACTCCAAATGAAAAGAAGAGGATAGAAATTTCCTACATAAGGGAAATCTCAAAACATAGCAAAATTGATACTCTTTTTGATAGTGGCTCACAAGCCAATCTCATCTTTGAAAACATTGTCAAAAGTTTAAACTTGGAAACCATTCCACATCATAATCCATATCCATTAGGATGGGTGTGTGACAATGCATAATTGCAAGTAACTAGAAATTGTAGACTGAAATTCTTCATTACTGTAAATTTCATAGATGAAGTGGAACTTGATGTTGTGCCATTAGACATATGTGGTATACTTTTTGGCAGACCGTATCTCTATGACAGAAAACTTATCCTCCATAGACACGAAAAAAAATACCATTTGTTCAAAGATGGAGTAGAATACATTGTAAGAGACCATAGAAAGAAACTAAATATTTCACTTGTAAATGCGGGGCAAATGAAAAGACTAGTAAATTCTAGCAAGAATTTTGTGCTTCTAATGATCAAATCCAAGAATGGTATTGATAATGAAGCTTTTCAAGGTTGTGACTCAATATTGAAATCTGAATTTGTTAATGTTGTTAACCAATATGATGAGATGTTTTAGGAACTGAAAGGATTACCTCCCAAGAGAGGAATCCAACATGAAATAAAGTTGCAGCAAGATTGTCCTCTTCCTAACATTGGCATGTACAAGATGTCAGTGATGGAAAGTGTAGAAATTAAAAACCAAATTCAAGAGTTGTTGGAAAAAGGGATCATTAGGCCAAGTTCTTCGCCATGTGGATCACCTATTGTTTTGGTGCCAAAGAAGGATGGAACATGATGCATGCGTGTGGACTTCTGTGCATTGAACAAGATTATGGTAAAGAACCATTACCCACTACCTAGAATAGATGATTTACTTGATCAATTGAAAGATGCAAAGTATTTTACTAAGTTGGACTTAAGGAGTGGCTAAAATCAAATTAGAATTGCTGAAGGAGACATTTAGAAGACAACATTCAAGACAAAACAAAGTTTGTTTGAATGGCTAGTTATGCCTTTTGGTTTATGTAATTCTCATGCTACCATGCTACCTTCATGCATGTGATGAATGATGTGTTGAGGACATTTATTGATGAGTTTGTTATAGTCTACTTAGATGACATCTTAATTTTCAGTAAATATCGTGATGAACATGTCATGCATGTGAGAAAAGTACTTGATGTCTTAAAGAAAGAACAATTGTATTTAAAGATGTCAAAGTGTGAGTTTGGAAAAACTTCTTTAGTTTACTTGGGTCATATTGTTGGAGGAGGCGAGTTGAAAATAGATCCCTCCAAGGTTGATATAATTTTGAATTCTCCAAGGCCCAAGACAGTTACTGAGGTAAGGATTTTTTTGGGAGCAACCCAATATTGGAGGAAATTCATTGCTAATTTTTCTTCCATAATAACTCCTTTGCATGCAATGACTAGTGTGAAAAAGGTTTTTCAGTGGGGAGGAAAACAACAAAAGGCTTTTTATGCATTGAAGGAAAAGATCATTTCAGCCCTAGTACTTGCACTTCCAGACTTGAGACAGTAATTTGAGATCCAAACCGATGCTAGTGACTACACCATGGGTGCAGTCCTCATGCAACTTGTAAGCCTATCTGTTTCCATTCAGAAACTTTCGGTGGTGCAATGATTAATTATCCTACATATGACAAGGAACTGTATGCATTGGTGCAAAGTGTGAAAAAGTGAAAACACTACTTGATGGGTAAGGAAACAATCATTCACATTGATCATCAACCATTGCAGTACTTGCAATCTCAATCTATGTTGCAGTAACCAAGGCACTTCCGATGGATGGGTTTTATTCAACAATTCCACTTGGTGATAAGGTATAAGAAAGGTATCTACAACAAAATTGCTAGTATGCTTTCTAGGTCTATTATTAGTGCAACTACTTTACTCAAGCATAATTCTGTTTTGCATGAAAGTTATATTGAGCAGTATGCATTAGACAATGAATTTCAGGATGTTTATGCAAGCTTGAGTCAAGGTAACCAAGCTGAGGAATTGGATTATCATTTGCATGATAACTTGTTGTACGATCTTGGTAAGGTTCGTATTCCACAGAAAGAAAGAGTCAACATCATAAGAGAGGCACATACTTCTCTTATTGTTGGTCATTTCGGTGTAAGTAAGATGGTGGCACATCTACAAAGGTATTATTATTGGCATTGTATGCTTGAAAGTGTGTCACATTTTATTAAAATATGTTCATTATGCCAGTTAGTAAGCCTAGAAATAAGAAGTTAGGATTGTACACACCACTTATGGTACCTTCACGACCATGGGCGAGTGTTTCTATGGATGTAGGAGGTCTTCCATTGTCAAAAAGAGGTCATGATTATTTGTATGTAGTTATGGATAGGTTAAGCAAAATGTGTATTTTGATTCCATGTAAAAAGAAAATTACATCTAAACAAAATACTTAGTGATTCTTTCAGAATGTATTGGTGCATTTTGGATTACCCATATCCATTATTAGTGATCGAGAATCTTGCTTTTCTGAGAACTTTTGTTCAATCTTGTGGGGATTCATGGACACCAAATTGAAAAAGAGTACAACATTTCATTTGCAAAAAAATGGTCAAACAGAGGTGATGAACATAACCGTGATACATCTTCTTCGTGGGTATTGCAATAAGCATCCTAAGTTGTGGGATGAAAATTTGCACTACATTCAACATGTTGACAATCGGGCCAAGCACTCTTCAACTCAAACATCTCCATTTGAAGCATGTTTGGGATACTTGCCTAAGTCTCCTTTGGATTTCATTTTCAGAAAAGTTGTTGCTATTGATGGTCATAGCGACATAGAAAAAGAAAGAAAGTTCATTAAACAAATCCAATTGGTACACCAAAGAGTTCAAGAACAACTAGAAAAGAGCCAAGGCATGTACAAGTCAAGGCACGACAAGCATCAGGTAGATCACAAGTTCCAAGTCGGTGATGAAGTTTGGCTTCACATTAGCAAAGAGAGGCTCCAAGGAGAAGGTAAAAAGATGAAACCAATTTGATATGGTCCATTCAGAATTCTATGAAAGATTGGTGACAATGCCTTCAGGTTGGATTTGCCTTCATATATTAAAATTTATGCTGTTGTTAACGTGGAAAATTTAAGATTATATGAGCCTCCTTTGGTTGAATATTAAGGAGAGAATGTTCAAATTCCGTTCATTGAAGATTTCTCTCTTGAATACCTTAATGAAATACAACAAGACACCATTCTTGACAGAAAGACAAAGTCTTCAAAATGAGGGAATGTGGGTTACCTTTGTGTGGGGCTCAAAGGAACAAACCCTTCCAAAGCCAAATGGATCAAGATTGGAAAGGTGAAGGAACTGTACCCTCACCTGCTAAACTATTGAAAGTGATATTTGCGGTCCAAAAGCTTCCAACAGGGAGGAATGATTAGGTGCTAATTTTTTTTTCTAAGAATTCAAAGTCGTATGATCAGTGTGGAACCTGAATCATTGCATAGTGCTTGCCGTACTAAATCTAGCACAACTCGTTCTGTGCGAAATGAACTCCGTATGCTCCTAGAGACATGTTCTATTCATTTTCCTAAACATGCGAATTTAAAAAAAATGTAGGCAACCTAGTCAACAGTCCACACTGCTAATGTTGCAATGACTGGGCATGCCTACGTGGTAGGGTGACTGTGCATATGACTATTTTCCTTTGGAAAATTAGATGGTGCCTAGTGGCATGAATTTACTGGTGCTAATCTGGGTGATTTTGATTGGTTGGTTTGTGTCCAACCACAAGCTGCCATGTGGTCCAATGAGGGGGCACCACATGGCAGCCCGAGCGCCACCAAAATGGGGTTAAGGTCTAGGAAGCAGCGGTAGTGGTTGAACCCGTGACCTCCAAACCCCAAGTGCCAAGTCTAACGAACACACCTTACTTTGTTTCTTGTTATATAATGAAATTCTGCATATATTTAAACAATGTCTATGTGCCATCCGAAAAAAGGGCCATCCCATGGGCGCATGCCACCCAACGGAATCAAGGGTAGAGTGGAGTGGGGGCCCAGCCGGTGGGGGTAGGTCGTTGGCCTTAGCCTCGAGCACATGGCTTGATTTTCAGGATTAAGGTCTCATTGGGCATTTAATCGGTCCAACAAATTCGCCCCAAATTAGGTGAAATCGATGCTCAATTAGTGGAATTGGAGGTGAATTTGTAGGATGGTGCTGGATTTTGGGGAAATTGAGGTGCGATTAGCAGAAAGACTTGGGGATGAGATAACTTCTTCAGTTTTTTACCAAATCAGGAGTAGAAAGAGGCTAGATAGGTATTTTTTGGCATTCTGGAGCCCTTGGAACAAGTTTCAGAGTTGTTTGATAATTTTAAACTGATGTATTCATACTTTTGAGCATAATAAAGAGGGCCAAGCCATTGGAAGATGGACCAAGGAGACGTAGCCCAGGCAGGGTGAACTCCTTCATCATGTGCCATTGTGATACTATTTTGGTGATGCTCATGTTTGTTATATGTTGTTGTTCAGTCATTTCTTTATGTCAATTTATACATGAAAGTTACATAAAAACATTCAAAAACTCATGTTAAAACTTGCAATTAACCTCATGAATCCTTAAGAACTTTTACATATTCTGAAGAGGAATTTAGCACAACAAAACTAACTTTCCCATTGAGATCACATACCCTAATCAACCTCCTCAATGGGGTAATCCATCACCAGGATGGTGACCTTAGGTGGCCCAACCACCTTCCCTAATTACTCCTCTTTAGAAAAACAATTCTTCTAAAGTAACCACAAATTCCTGCCCAACCAGATCAAATTCCGAACAATAAGTAGGCTCAACCAGTTTCTAATGGAGAAACCTCTTACCAAACCTATGTTGTAGAAATCCAAGAAATCAACCTTAGGTCTGCAAAGTTCCTTCTAAATGTTCATACGCCTCCTCCAACATAGAATCTTAAGGAAGAGAAGCAAGAACCTAGACCGTAAGTCACCCAAAAAAAACCTCTATATCATGAAAGGTTAACAACCCACAAAACACACACCTTAGAAGAAGTTGAACTTTTGGGAGAACTAAAAAATATGTGTCAAGATCCCTCTCCCTCAAGCAATTAAGGATGTTCCTATTTACAACAAATTAATTAAGGAAGAATGTCTTATAATGCCTATGGGGAAGAAGAAAGATTCCCCCATTATTAATGTCATAGGGCATCTAGCTGATCTTATGCTAGGGAGATTATTCATCCCCAAGTACTCAAACCCTAGGAGCTCAATAGTGGATGTACACATCAATGAAATTGCAGTTCCAACAATTCTCATTTATTTGGGAGCTACAATCAATGTGATGACCAAGGAAACTATGCTCAAACTTAACCTCCAATGATCTCTAAGGAAGACCTTTACTGTGCTACAACTTGCTGATAGATCCACGGTAGCACTTGAAGGTATCATAGAGGATGTAATGGTCTCCATTGATTCATGGGAGTATCATACCAATTTCATTGTCCTTAAGCCAAATTCCACGATCAATTCCTACCTACTCATCTTAGGAAGACCCTGGTTATCCATTGCTAATTCATACTTTAGTTGTAGGAATAAGAACATGACCATCACCAATGGGAAATCAAGAAAACAACTTGTATTATACCAACCAACTCAGCCTATTTTTGATGATTATTTTCCAACATGGGTGGAGAAAGAGGAATAAGAAGTAGAATCTTTCCTCACATCATCCTACTATATATGTACATTATAAACCACAATTAGAAGTAGGTAAATTGATGAAGATCGTCTGATTTACAAATTTGTGCTAAATCAATCATTAGAGAAATTTTGAGGTTAAAAGTGGGCCTCAAAACAAAAATGTAAAACCAAAATCAACTTTATAAGAACCAATGGTATTGAATATGATGATATCAACCATGGAGGATGATTCACCATTTTTGGAGTAAAAAATAAAAAAGATTAAAAATAAAACAAAATAAAACACTACTTTTTCAACTCATATTTTCAACTTATCTCCCCACGGTTTTACTCAAATTTCTAGCAGGAACACTTGTTAGATGTGGAATTTAATTCCTCATCCAAGGAGTACCCATGTTACATATTTTTGATGGACCATGCTACACAAAAAATGAGAAATACATGAAAGACTTGATTCCAAGGAGTAACCATGTTACATACTTTTGATGGATTGTGCTACATGAAAAATGAGAAATACATGAACAACTTGGTTTCAATCACATTTTTTCATGTATTTATTAGTTTTCATGTATCTAGGTCCATCAAAAGTATGCAACCTAGGTACTCTTTGGATGAAGAATTAAATTCTGCATCCAACGAGTGCTCCCACTCGAAATTTGAGTAAAATCGTAGGGAGATAAGTTGAAAATACAAGTTGAAAAATTTGATGATGTAATCCAATATTATTTTATTATTTCCACTATTATTTTATAATATTTCTTAGGAGGCCCATTTTAGACCTCAAAATTTCTCTAATGACCTTGTTGCCATGAATATTGATGCCTTAAAAGAAGATTCATCTATAGGGAAACCTAGTTGTTCTTAAGGAAATTCATGGGAAAATTTGATAACTAATGGCTCTGAGAAAAATAATGTGAAAATCATAGAAATCAACCCATACAAAACCTTGAAAATTATCCCCTTTTTCTTAGCTAATCAAAAATACCAATTGCTCACTGTCTTGAAACAACATGTTGATGCATTTGCATGGGACTATAAAGAAGTGAAGGGAGTTCATCCTTCTATGTGCACTCACCATATATATATATCAAGGAGGATCATATACCAGCTCACCAACCACAAGGGTGAATGAAACCTGCATTAAAAGACATTGTGAAAGATGAATCACAAAAATTGTTGGTTGTAGGATTCATCTATCCAATTTCAGATAGTGAATGGATGTCTCCCCTAGTCATTGTCCCTAAGAAGAATGGAAAATGGAGAATCTATGTTGATTACCGAGAATTCAACAAAGCCACTAGAAAGGATAATTTTCCCTTATCCTTTATTGACAAAGTTCTTGATGTCCTTTCAAGAACAATATTCTTCTCCATTTTGGATGGATTCAACAGGTACAACCAAATCTAGATTAGCCCTAACGATCAAGATAAAACCACCTTCACATGTATATGGGGAATTTTTTCTTACAAATTTTCCCCATTTGGTACGTGTAATGCCCTTACCACCTTCCAGAGGGTTGTGTTGAGTATATTATCTAAACTTATGCATGATTCAGTGGAAATCTACATGGATGAATTTACACCCTATGGGGATTATTTCCAAAAGGCTCACTCAAATCTATGCAAAGTCTTGCAAAGGTGTAAATAAATGAACCTCTCCTTGAGCCATGAGAAATGATTGTTACTAATGAATGAGGGGATTGTCTCAGGGCACTTTATCTCTTTAAAAGGATTCCAAGTGGATCCTAACAAAATACCCATCATAAAAAAGGTTCATGTTCCTCAAACAGACAAATATGTTATAAGTTTTTTATACCTTGCTAGATATTATCGCCGATTCATCAAAGATTTTAGATTTTTTTTTTCTCCTTTATTTTCATTACTAACAAAAAATATATTGAGTTTTATTAAACAAATTTATGTCAATTTTTTTTAGGGAATTAAAGAAAAACGAATGGAAACACTCTTCCACATTAATACAAATGCATCATGCAAGGTGATCAGGGTAGATTTGGGAAAACTTGAAGGTAAATTCCCCTATGCAATCTATTTTATTAACAAAAATATGTCCAAAACTGAGCTCAACTACATAGTAACTGAAAAGGAATTTATTGTAGTTGTACATTCTTTAAAAAATTTAGACATTACATCATTGGTTATCAAGTCTTCATGCACACTGACCATGCAACAATCAAATACTTAATGAATAAGCCAGATGTGAATGCTTGCATAATTAGGTGGTCATTATTGTTGTAACACTTTGATTTGACTATTGTTGACAAACCTAGGAAGGAGAATGCTATTGCATATTTTCTATCAAGACTAACCATGTTTGTAGAGGAAGAAGTGGTAGATGACCAACTCTATGAAATAGATCTCTTTTCCATATCACTCTTATCTCCATGGTTTGTTGATATAACCAAGTTCCTAGCTAGTGGCCATTTCCCTCTACATCTATCTTCGAAGGAGAAAAACAAGATTGTCAGAAAAGAGCGACTCTTACACTTGGATTGGGAGAAACCTCTTCAATTTGGGGCCTAATAATATTACGAGAATATGTGTGAGGGAGGATGCATTTTATGACATTTTTTCAGCTTTCCATGCTGGACTCTGCGGGGGGCATTTTGCTGCAAAGAGGAAAATCTAGAAAAACTTGCAAGTAGGATACTTCTGGATGACACCTCACAAGGATTCCTAAAGATATACTTCCCAGTGCGATGAATGCCAAAGGATGGGGATAAATAATTGAAAGGACGAGATTCCCATTCAACCTAAGGTGTCTTTTTAGCCATTTTAGAAGTGGGGCAAGGACTTCATTGGTCCTATTGATCTCACATTCGGGCATAAGAAGTACATCATTGTTTGTACATACTACTTGACCAAGTGGGCTGAAGTAAAGGTGATAAAAGCAATAAAATGTTAGAAAGTAGCTAAGTTTCTAAGAGAAAATATCTTTTACAAGTTTGGTTTGCAAGGTAATTGGTTATAGACTAAGACCCCTAGTTCATATTCAACCTGATTGAGGGAAAAATGAAGCAACACCGCATCCGACACCAGATGTCTACTCCATATCACCCTCAAGCAAGTGGAGAAATGGAGGTTACCATCAAATAATTAGAAATAAATATGACCAAGGTGATAAACAATAAAAAAGGATTGGGTATAAATATTTATTGAAGCCACCTGGGCCTACAACACCAATTAGAAGACCACTACTGGATTTACCTCGTATGAGCTAGTCTATTGTAAGAAATATTTTTTGTCAATTGAATTTGAATATAATTGAAGTGCAAAATGAAATATTGTAGCAATTGGATGCACTATATGCATACAAAATGCAAGCCTTGTTTCACTTTGAAGTAGTCCAACTGCAGAGAAAATTCTGGCATGACAAGCATATCAAAAGAAAAACCTTCCAAGAGGGTGATTGGTCCCTCTTGTAGGAATCTATGTTTAAATATTTCAAGGTAATCTCATGACAAGATGGTTTGGGCCTTATCTAGTTGAAAAGTGCCATAACAATGGCTCAACTAGAATTATGACTATTGATGAAGAAAAAGTTCCACTCTTAGTAAATGGATATTATTTGAAAGTCTACGGGAAGCCTCTCTTTAGGGTTGAGTTCTCCAATTCAATAAGAAAGGAATTGAATATGATTGAGAGCATCAATGATCACAATCCATTCATTCCTTTACCAACAAGAAAAAAGAAAAAGAGAAAAAATACTCAAGTGGAAATCTCCTTTGAGGAACTTGAGATAGAATCACTAAGTGAAAACCTCCATGAGGTAGCCTACAAGTCGAAAAAGAAAAAAAAAAGAAAAAGGGATTAATAATTCTTGGTGAAAACATCTTCCAAGGCATCCAAGGTAGGCTCATTGGCTGGAAATCTCTATGGGGCAACCGAAAGGTCTTAAAAAAAAAGGAAAAAAAGAAAAGAAACCAAGAAAAAAGAAACAACAAATGCTTTCATCTCATGTTAACTTGTGTGCATGTACTACATGAAAGGAAAAAAAAATCAATTTTGGTCTACATATTCATCCCAAGACATCAACTCCAACACTTCAAATGGGCTCAAATCATGTCTCCTACATTATTTTCCACTCATTTTTATCTCCACCATGCCATAACTCCATCAGTTCTTTACCATCCATTTTCTCTGGCTTTGTTGAACTGCTAAAGGAAAGTCTTGTAATGTTATAGGATAAGCCGGGTTCAAGAAAAAGATATTGGTTGAAGGATTTACTTACATCTGAGCTAGATACAAGTAACAAGGACATCCTAACATCCAACTCCTTCATCACCATGCATCGGGTACTAAATTCCCCTTCACTGTTTATCATTTCTAGCCCCACAACAACTCAATCACTCATCTTTTCCACCAAAATTGCAATAAAAACCTTTTCTATAAGCACCATTAGCTTCTCCATGAATCATGAAGTCCCCATGCAATTTTAGAAAGAAATTTTAGTGAGCATGAGGGATCTATGTTACTGCTAAAAGAGATTTCACAGTCCTAGAGCATCTCGCAAAGATCCTATAGGATCATTCTGTAGAGCAACAAGAAAAATGTTGATGAAGAATGGAGCCTCCAGAAAAAGATAAAATAGCTATAGAAACATTAGTGTAACTACTACCTATAGTTTTGAAAAATGAACCTGAGCAATTACTACACAACTGTGTTTTTCACCAACAACACCCTAGAAACATCTTCAAGTACACAAATATAGCCTCCAACATTGTAAAAAGGTAACACATTAGTATGGAAACTGTTTCAAAATCACCTTATGATTTCATTTGAGCATAAGGAAACATTGTTTGTGCAAAAGGAATAGGTTTTATAGCCAAATAAACTAGTAGAACACAAAAAAAATTGACATGCATAATCCACTTTGGCTAAAGTTCATCCCATGTGTGGGAGAGTGAATGAGACAATTCTAGTGATCATTTGAAACGGTGAATGTTGTTGTATATGGATGGAAAATAAACTTTAAGTACGAGCGATGAAGCTCAATACGGGGTAGATGGGATTGGTTCAAGTAATATGCACTGAGCTCTTTTCCACCCACTGCTTAGGATCACTTCAACTTAAATGAGAGATCAGCTCATAGTTCATCACCTATTCCCACTCCAATATCTTGCATGTAAATAAGAGTTAAAAGGCTTGTGACGAGCTCCCCCTAGTTGAAGGAAACTGCATGATATCTGATCTAGAGTTTTCGAGCTACAAGAGTAGCTTATAAGTAGCTATAGGAGGGATGGTTTTGCTACAATAAAAAAAGGGGATTGATAAAAGCACTCATGATGATCCCTAAAAAAACTGCAAATGATAATTTTAGTGTCAAAAAGTCTAAGCTCTTTCCCTCATTTTCATTCACATTTGGCATCGTGTTTATTGTGGAAATTACCGTCCATCACATTTTCTATGTCAAAGAGTGAATTAACAAAGGAACAATAAGTGTTTTTTCCTCTCCATTTTTTTCCCCTGAACACACAGGGTAGTTTGAATTGGGAAAATTTTGAGTATAATTAGAGGACTATGCATTTACTTTCAAGGAAAAATCCTCTATTTCCACAAGGAACCTTGATTCATGTAGCAGAGTATTTTCCCCTACGTAAACCTATGAAAACAACTAAGAGGCCCCTGTAGAACTTGAAATACACCATGGAAGGGGGATTTAATCAAAAAGAACCAATTGATACCACTTACATTCATCAAAATCCTAAAGTTATGGCCATATTAGAAAACTTCCAGTGGTTGAGCTTCTTTGAAATGCTCATAGGATATGATAAAGTTTTCTTAGAGTTTTCCTTGAACTTACAACACCTTGAGGCTATGAAGTAGTCACTGTAGTCAAGGGGTTGATAATATATATTGATGAAGACTCAATCAATATGGTCACTACTCTTCCACAAGGGATACAATGGAGTAAAGAAGAAAGGCATGAAGCTATCAATGCAAAGAGAGGAATTTTCCGCCCTAATGAGCAACCAGATGAGGACAAAAATGGGGTCAGAAGGGAAATCTTACCTTAACCCTAGGATGGAATATCTTACCAAGTTATTAAATATATTTCTTGTGAGGGAAGACTAAGCTCAATGTATTCTTATCATTTTAGACTCCTCTACCAACTACGATTCCAAGTTGATCTACGAATTCATGAGTGGTTAACTGTCCCATATTTCCTCCTATAATCCCTAAAAGAGATGAGAACCAAGGTAAAGGAGGTTAAAAAGAATTACCTGGCCCATCACGAATTGATTATATTAATAGCCATGGATGCATTATAACATATTCAGTGCCATAATAGCCGATTGACAGAAATAGACACGCCTTCTTAAAGGCCTAGGATGAATTAGAAAAACTTCATACAAAGTTGGTAGAACCTCAAATAGAATTGGCAGAACCTCAAATAAAGCTGGAAAAATCCTGGGAAAAATTATTAAGACCCTAGGAAGAATAAAAAAACCTAAGGTAGAGGTTTAAAAACCACAAAATATTCACTCTAAAAATAGGAAAGAAGAGGCAATGGCAAGCCTTGTAGCACTGGGAGAAGGAGAAGAATTATTGGAAAAAGAAGAAAAGGAAATTGTAGCTAGATTGGTAGCACTTAACACTCACAAAGCTAAAGAAAAGTATACCTACCCAATTTAATGTTTGCATCAGGACGAGAAAAATAATCAAAGTACAATATAGTGGAAAGCCAATACCTCCTTCTCCCACTCCTATCACTATTAAAGAAACCCATAGCTTAGAAAAAAAATAGCTTCAGGATGTAAATGGATAGAAATTAAAGGCACCAGTGGTAAAAGAATAGAAATACAAACACCTCTTGAGGAATTGAGGCAGCAAATATAGAGGGGCAAGATGCTCAACTATAGGAATAGGTTTCTTTTCTATAGGAACAACTTGCAAAATTATAGGATATTGAAAGGATAACAAAGAAACCAACTCCAAGGAGATCCACCTCCTTTTATTCCTGGATTGAGGCAAGAAAAATAATTCTTGTGCACCTAGCACCACAACTATTCTTCACAATAGAGCACGAGAAAGTTGAGACTCATAGATGGAAGAGGATTGATCAATATAAAGGTGTCATTGATATTCCAAAGATGGAATATGAGATGAAGATGATAAGAGAAGAAATGAAACTCCTAATGTTTGATGAAGCAAATAGAAGGGAGCACATGGAGAAAGAAAACAAGGAGCTAAAAAAAAATGGCAGTAGACACAAAGATCGTTATATGAGAAGGAAACTTAGGTCGCAACCTTGGAAACATATTTGGACACCATGGCACACCTCTATTTAGAGGTAGTCAATTGAAGGAAAGCATAAAAAAACTACTCCTTATTCCTGAAGGAGAATGGTGCCGGTTTCAAATAAACATGCTTACACAAAAATTGGCTCTCTCTCTGTAAAAAGTTTGTGACTTCACTGACTTATGCCTGCAATGCAACATAGAAGACAAGACCAAGGTTTCTGACTTTTACCTTCACAACCTTATGCTTCTAGATTTGGCCATATGGGACCCAAACCCATATTTGGTAGATGCAGAATTTTGGCCCTGACATCTTGGTTAAGGCATGAGGAGATCAGAGCTGAAGAAATAAAAAGGACCATGGATGGAGAGATGAAGGAGCCATTATGGATTATATCTAAAGACCTAAATACATCTATCCTCACCTCCACACATGCACTCCTAGTAGAGGATACCAAAGTAGTGGAAATTTACAAACAAAGGCAAGTGGAGGCCATCCTCCAGATTGAAGATACTTTCAAGTTGTTAGGAGAAGAAAGCTCACATGTTTGCTAGAGGACATGGCAAGCACTACCTCAAAACATGAGAATTAGAGAATATCATTCACCTGACAGATTGCAAACTACACTTTCCTAGACTCCTTTATATAAGAGGATCATTCATAATATTGGGGTCCAATGGATTGGACTTAGATTCAGTCCACCCTTGCTATTGGGACTTCAAGAGAATTAGACTGAGGAAGTGTTAATTTTTCTTAGGGCTATATTGTTCTTTGCTTTGATAACTACATTTCATTATTTACATATTGAATTCACCCCACAACATCATAATATCATTAGAAACATATGTAATTACATAGAAATAACAATATTAACATAAATGCAACATAACATAAAGGAACAACAGAAGAAAAACATTAACACATAGAGACACAGGATTAGTCAAAAGCTAGGGAAAAACCCCACAAGGGGGAATACCATTTCAAATTCTTGTTCTTATTAGTTTGTCATAAAATGTTCAACAAAGAGAGAGTACAATAATCCATTTCTTCATTCATGGGACTATATAGAAAAATTAACCAAATCATATACTAGAAATGAACCCAACAATAGTACTAATCGAAAGCATGATTCAGAATCCTACGGTCAATTGACAACATCTGCTATCAATTGTCGAAACCTGCGGTCAATTTTCAAATGAAATCCCAGGTCTTAACCATACAGATTGGGAGATATGCAGCGGCTGAAAATTTTCGGCTGCACATAGAGGCTTGCGTGCGTGCGTCTACAACCAAAATTTCTTGTGACAATCTTGCGTCTACGAACCAAAAACTCTAATCTACACGTGCGAGCTTCAGACCCTGTAATGTCAAACCTTTATGAACCAATCTTCATGAACCATCTTCATACCTGTGCGAGCCAAACCAAAGAAAAGAGAAGAAAAAAAAAGTCTTAATGATGACCTCCAAATCAGGGTTACTTGACTTGTATTTATAGCCATCCAAGGGTGTCCAATGTCCTTTTAGGGCCAACCTATCCTTTTGTGCACATGTTGGTTTCCATAATAAAAATATATTTTTCCTCAACCAAATTATATTCTTCCAAGGGATAGGAGGGGTCTTTCTTGATGAGCAAGTTTGTCCAAAGGAGGGAATTTGTCTCTGAGCTTCCAAATTAACACTCTCTCTCAGTTAGGGAGAAATTACTAAATGCAACATATGTCCCATCATAAATATCACGTCAAGAAATATCATCTTCCCTCATCTCTTCTCATATGTTGAACACTCTTAAAATAAGAAGAACTTGGCATTGGAGGGGAGCCCAAGCTACCACCCTATATCCATTAGGGAGCCATTATTACCACCTGGAATCAGTGCCAACGAGGATCCCCATTATAGGAAATTTTAGCCTAAAAATTCCCATGAAAGTTTCACATAATTTCCATGTCATAATATATAAACCAATTAAAATCATTTAAATTTAAAAATAGGTGCATGCAAATATTTTGGAGGGAAAAGAAGAAAAACTATTTATTTATTTATTTTTTAATTGTATTTTTGGCTTATCTCCTTATAGGTTTACTCAAATTTCAACTGTATACACTCGTTAGATGCAAAATTAAATTACACATCCAACGAGTACCCATTATGCATACTTTTGAGAAGATCCACATTGATAAAAATTGAAGGTACATTAAAAAAGCATGTTGAACACGCTTTTTTAATGTACCTTCAATTTTTATCAATGTGGGTCTTCTCAAAAGTATGCATAATGGGTACTCGTTGGATGTAGAATTAATTTTGCATCTCACGAGTGTCTACACTTGAAATTTGAATAAACCAATAAGGAGATAAGCCAAAAATACTATTAAAAAAAGTAGTTTTCATCTTTTCCCTCCAAAATTCATAACTCTTAATTTATTATTTTAACTATTATTTTATTATTTTTCCTTGGGAGGCCACTTTTAGGCTGAAATTTTCTCTAATGCAATGCTACTACCTGGGAAACTCATCATTGGGGAGCCAATGCTACCACCTAGAATCCAATGACAATGAGGAATGTCATATGGGACACTCTCACCTCATTTATCTAAAAATGGGGAAGGTCCTATGGGACACTCTCACTCAATTTTCATCTCATATAGGGTAGCGTCCGACTACCACCCTTTGTGGAGCAATAGGCAAGATACCACTTACCAGGCAAGGATCACAACCATCCCCCAACAATGACACGTGAGAGTCATGGGGTAGAACACCTATGTCTTTAGCTTGAGTGGGATGTCACTTACTATAAATAGTAAGAATCATGCATAACTCAAGTAGCTAACATCCATTGGCCATATGGGTGGGAAAGGCAGATTCCAACTGCGGTATACATTGCATAGACCAAGATAGGGGGAGATGCCCAACTTTTTAAAATGAACAAGGATCACACACACCCTTTGAGTGAAAATAGGGGAGATGCCCTATTGTACAAAGATCCCTCAACCCTAGTAGATCTATGGCTCAATTCCACACCCTAGGAGCTTAGATAGGGGGGAAGAGCTAGCTCAGTTTCCTCTATTAGACTGAACGCTTACTCAAGAGGGTCTCATCCATCAATATATGTCGCCCTCTGTAGATTATAAACATATCAATGTGATCATATATGGTAACCACTCAAACAATTCACTTAAGAGTTCAATCACACAGCTTTAAGTAGTTCTTTCAAGCAACAATCTTCTATTTTCTTGTTCATACGGAACATCAAATCAAATATTATGTTAGAGAAAATGCATGTCATAAAAATATACCTTATTCAGATTTCCTCTTATGGAGGAAATAATCACAAGCCTAAGCTTGTCTCATATAGGAGAACTTGTCTCAATCTATGAATATATCTCTATTCTAGCTATATATACGAGATTCTTTTCCAATAATATCGAACTCTTGTTGTCGCAATATATCATTGCCATATCCAAAACCTGCTCAAACAACTCTCTAAAGAGATTGCTTAACGAATTTGTCTCGCAAATAATCATGCTAACTACTATGTACTCAACCTCATCCATGGTTAAAGGTACAGACTTGTATTTCTTTCTTATCCAATATGTCATGGAAGATACCAAACTAAAGTAACACCCAAATGTGTTTCTTTTATCAATAACATTTCTAGCCCTGTCTGCATCAATGTATCCATGCAATCATACATCTCTAGTAGAGTGTATCAAGCCAAGATTGATCGTGTCTCCTCCATCCTCTCTTTCTTCCATTAATGGTGTCTTCATAAGCGTGATCTCAATGTCTTTTCTTCAGCCCAACTCTGAAACCATGTTCATTTTTCTTATAGCTATATTGTTCTTTTCTTTGATAATTGCATTTCATCATTTACATATTGAATTCACCCCACAACATCATAATATCATTAAACATATGAAATTATATAGAAAGAATAATATCATCATCAATGCAGCGGAACATAAAGGAACAATAGAAGAAAAACGTTCACACAAAGAGATACCAGGATTGGTTAAATATTAGGGGAAAACCCCACAAGGGGGAAAACACTTTCAACTTCTTCTTATTAGATTGTCATAAAATGTTCATCAAAGGGAGAGTACAATAATCCATTTCTTGAATCAAAGAAATATCCAAAAAAATTAACCTAATCATATTCGAGGGATGAACCCAACAATAATACAAATGAAAACCATGATTCAAAATACTGCAATCAACTTTCAACATTTGTAGACAACTGTTGAAATCTATGGTCAACTGTCAAATGAAACCCTAGGTCCCAGTCTCAGTCTCATGGAGAGAGAGATACATGTGCAACTAAAAATTTCTGGCCACATGCAGAGTCTTGCGTGCGAGGATTTGCAACCGAAAATTTCTTGTGGAAACCCTATGGTTGCAAACCAAAAACCCTAATTCACACGTGTGAGCTTTAAACCCTGGAAACTCAAAACTGTACGAACCAATCTTCGCGAACCAAATTTAGATCTGTGCAATCCAAACCAAAGAAGAGAGAAGAAGAAAAAAATTCTTGATGATGATCTCCAAATGAGGCTCACTTGACTTGTATTTATGGCCAACTAAGGGTGTTCAATTTCCTTTTAGGGTCGACCTGTCCTTTTGTGCACATATGGGTTTCCATAGTAAAAATATATCCTTGCTCAACCAAATTAAATTTGTCCACGGAATAGGAGGGGTCCTTCTTGATGTGGAAGATTTTCCAAAAGAGGGAATTTGTCCCTATGCTTCCAAATTAATAGGAAGAGGAGTTAAGGAAGTAGAAGTACATTGAAGAGAATGCAAGTTTCCATTCAACAGACACAACCACCTCCAACTCATCTAGAATGTCAAACAAGTTATCAAAGAAATGAATGAGGAAAAACAAAGGAAGGAGGAGGAGTAGGTTGCTGAAAGGGCCAGCAACAGTTTCAATAAAGGGATGTAATGGGCCTCCCAAACATGTAAAACATAAGTCCCATATAACTATTCCTAGGCACATAAAGGCTACATTAAACCTTCCTTTTTGCACTGAATAACACTTTCCTATCTCAATGTATTCTTAGGAGGGTCAAGGATATTTTTCATGCTTTATGTGATTAACATGATGATTATGTAGGATATTAAGATGATTTTGCACATATTTTGAGGAGATCCAAACAAAGATATTCATGAGGCCTACCCCCTACTACAAAATACTTGCAACTCGACTGGTTGGGGATAATAAATACTCCTTGCTACTGCATAGTGACTTAGGAAACATGATCCATCTTTTTAGGAATTTGGGAGGGAAAGTAGTCCTCTCCTTAAGGAGGCTAGTCGCTTCCCATTTTTTATAAATAGAGGGCTCAAGCATCCCAGTAGAACAAATTAGGAAGAAGATATAGAATAAAAACATAAGAGTACTAGGCGAAGTTTAGTATAGTTTTATAATTTTTTCCATGTACAAGCAACTTTTTTTATTAATGGAAATAATCTCTGGTTTCAACTCTTAGTTTTCTTCTCCTTCTAGGTTTTGAACTTTGGTTAGGGCCCACCTCAATGTTGGTTGATGTAGCTTGGATAGAAATTGTAGCCTTTGGTGGTGTCAGTGAGGCTAGGAACAAAAGAGTAGAAAATACCTCCAAGCCCAAGTTATCCTTTTGAATGGAAATGTCAATTTGTTTTTGTTTTTTTGTTTTTTTTTTTTAAGTTCGTCTAGTGAGACATGTCCATTGGGATTGAACTTCCAATCACTTGGATTCATGCGGATTTCCAACATGATTTTTTTCCAATTGTGCTACCACCCGCAAATATTTTGAAAGGAAATCTATTAATTAAATTAATTAATCAGTTTTAATTATTTTCTTAAGTTTTAACTTAGGGAAACATATTAATTAATTATTAATATGTTATGAAACCAACTCAAAAAATAGAAGAAAATATAGATCAATGACTTCAAAATCAGCCTCTTCGAGGGGGCAACCTCCTTTAAATTACACAAATGAACAATTCTTGGATGATACAAATGAAAAGACCTCCTTTATATATATAGGAGTCGAAGGGGTCATAATATAGTCAAAGTTGACATAACAATAATAATGTAAGGGCACAAAAATAACAATAGTGGGCTTCTATGGGGCACAATAATAACAATATGGGGACAACATGGGCACAATAATAACAATAAGGGGATACAATGACAATAATAATAAGTGAATACATTAGTATTATAGGTACCTAACATGCCACTCTCCTTCAGAAAAGTGTTGTCCTCAACACTTGAGTAGTTTTGGATGCTTTTGTATAAAATTATCATCCTCCCATGTGGAATCTTCATCGGGTAAGTTATTCCACTTGATGAGATACTCTAAAATTGATCGATATCATAATTGTCAAGTTCTTGTTTCTGTGATTGCTTCAGGTTCCAGTATGATTTTTCCTTCCTTGTTAAGTTCTCGCAATATTGTTTGAACTGGGATCTTGCCATCTATAACCTTCTTTAAGCATGAAACATGGAAAAATGAGTGCACTGGGGAAGTTGTAGGAAGCTCCAATTTGTATGCCATACTACCAATGTTTTGCAACACCATGTACAGAGCATAATACTTTGGTGGTAATTTATTATCATTCTTAACTTGCTTGAGGGACATTTTTTTGTATTGTTGTAGCTGTAGAAATATGCAGTCACCTACATCAAAACTTCTTTTGCTACAATGTTGATCTACTTGTTGTTTCATTCTATTCTGCACCAAATTGAGGGTATCCTTTAAGAGTTGGAGAACTTATTCTTGATGCTCAATGTGATCTTCCACTACTTGAACCTTAGAATTTTCTCTTAAATATGATGTGATGGATAGTGGATGACATCCATAATGTGCCATAAATGGGTTCATTTTTGTTGCAGTATGGAAGGAAGTGTTATAAAACCATTCAACATGAGGCAACCATTTGATCCATTGTGTCTGTTTATCAGATACAAAACAACGAAGATATCCTTCCAAACATTTGTTCACTATCTCAGTTTTCCCATTATATTGAGGATGATAAGATGAGCTATGAGCTAATTGAGTACCGAGACAAGAAAATAATTATGTCCAAAAATTTCCAGTGAAAATGGGATCTCTGTCTCTTACAATAATCTTTGGGTTTCCATGTAACTTTTGAATTGTTTCCATAAATGCAGTAGCAACTATACTAGCTTTAAAGTAATAAGATAATGCACAAAAGTATGCATACTTGTTAAGTATATCAACTACTACCATGATGAAATTATTTCCTTCGACTTGGGTAAACCTGTGATAAAATCCATTGAAACCTCCTCCCAACATTGCCTTGGAATGGATAAAGGTTGTAATAGACATGGGGTATTAATTGTTTCAACTTTATTTTGTTGGCAAACCAAACATTCTGCCACAAACTTTTGAATATCATATTTAAGGCCATCCCAAAAAAATTCTTACTTAACCCTGTGGTAAGTTTTTAAAAATCTTGAGTGCCCTCCTAAGGGAGAGGTGGGCAATTCGATAAGAATATTTTGTTTGAGTTGGGAATTATTATAGAGGTATAAGCGATATTTGTACCATAATGAATCATTTTTCCAGCTAAATGTATTAGGTGTACTAGGGTCTTGTTGTATCTTTTGAATGAGTGCCCACACTTCTTCATCATTCTTCCATTCACCTCTTTCTTCATTTATCTAATTTGGTTGGATAATAGAAATGGCGCAAAGCAATGCTTCCACATCCTCATCCTTTCTTGAGAGTGCATTTGCAACAAAATTTTTCTTTCCTTTTTTGAAAGTCATAACCCAACATATTTGTGACCCATTTTTGCTGCTCTTTTGAAGATAATATTTGTTCTAAAAAGTATTTAAGACTATCATGATCTCTTTTTACCTTGAAGTGTCTTCCCATTAGGTAAGGTGACGATTTCTTAAGTGCATGTAGTATTGCCAACATTTCCTTCTCATAAATATATTTGTGTAAATACTTTCCTTGGATTGGATGGCTTTCAAAAGAAATGGGTCTTTACTTGCATTAAAACAACACCAATTCCATTTCTTGAGGCATCACATTCCACAATAAAGGTTTTGTGAAGTCTAGCGTAGCTAAGACTGGTGCTCGGCACATTGGCTCTTTAAGATGTTGAAAGGCTTTCGTTGATTCTAGAATCTAAGAAAATGCATCTTTTTTCAGTAATGTTGTTAGAGGTTCTGCTATTCTTCCATAATTCTTAACAAACTTGCGATAATACCCCATCAACCTGGGAAATCCTCGTAGATGTTTTATGGATGTAGGGAGTTTCCATTCCTTACTGGCTTTAATTTTTGCTAGAATCTACCTTAACACCTTCATGAGATACAATATGACCCAAATATCCCACCTCTTGTACTCCAAAGAAACATTTGGAGGTTTTTGCATGTAATTGTTTCTCCTCCAATAGTTTGAGCACTCTTTTAACATGTTCAACATGATCCTTCCAAGACTTGTTGTAGATTAGTATATCATCAAAAAATACTAACACAAACTTTCTAAGGAAGGATTTGAAAATGGAATTAATCAAACCTTAAAATGTAGAAGGTGCATTAGTTAGGCCAAAAAGCATGAGAAAAAATTCATAATGACCTTCATGAGTTCTAAATGTTGATTTTGAAATGTCTTCAGTCTTCATTCTGACTTGACGATATCCTGAATAAAGGTCAAACTTGGTGAAGTAAATTTCTCCATGCAATTCATCCAATAATTCATCAACGAAAGGAATGTGAAATTTATCTTTAATAGTGAGCTTGTTGATCTTCCTATAATCCAGACACATGCACCATAATGCATCCTTCTTGTGCACCAATACTACTGGAGCAGAGAAAGAACTTTGACTAGGTTGAATTATACCAACCTCTAGCAATTTTGCAGCCATACATTCAATTTCACTCTTTTGGGCATAGGGATATCTGTAAGGCTTGATATTTGGAGGAACACTTCTTGGAATCAAATGAATAGCATGATCACAATCACGAATAGGTGGGAAGTCTTTGGGAGTATCAAATACCTTGGAATGATTGTCCAAGACTTTTTGGAGATTTGGAGATATAGATGATTTTGAAGTGGGAACCTCTAGCCAACATAATTGTACAATTACGCCACATTGTTATTTATTTAGAAGCTTTGCCATGCTGTTAGAGCTGATTATATTTAGTGGTTTCCCTGTGATACCCCTTAATTCAACTTCCTTTCGTTCTCAAATTTTCTTTTAAGAAAAGTTCTTGAAAATTAAAAGCTATCGTACCCAAATATTGTAGCCATTCGACTCCTAGTACAACATCAACACCACCCATTGGAATGGAAAGCATTGGACTATTCAAAACATATTATCCCATGGATAGCTTAATATTATGGTACTTTCCAGAGCAATTTATGGTTCTTCCATTTTCAACCATCACTTGACACTCTGGGTGCTAGATATAGGAATCAATTCAATTCCTTCGCTATCTTACAATGAATAAAATTATGGGTACTACCCGAATCAATCAACACTATTACCTTTTTCTTCCTGATATGTATTTCTATCTTGATAGTTTGAGGAGTGGTTATTCTAGCCATTGCATTATAATATATGGCCAGATTCATTTCTTCTTTTTCTAGGCTTTGTTCTTGGTGTGTATCCTCTTTTTTTAATGTTTCTTGTTCCTTTTATTCTTCCTCTTCATAATCCATGTAAAATAATTTCTTCTCATCACACTTATGACCTTTAGTGTATTTACTATCACAACTATAACAAAGCCATTTTTCTATTTTTGCTTCCAATTTTTGTGGTGTCAACCTTGTAGGTTGTGGAAAGCTAGGAGCAAAAACACTTCCATCTTTATAGTTGTGATTGGTAGGCTTCCTTCTTGCCGTAATTTTGCTTTCAATTTTTCTTGCCAACCTGAATGCCTTCTCCAATGAATCAGGTTCCCAAAGGCGAAACTCATGTTGGATGTTATCTTTTAATGTCCCTATGAACACATCAATCCTATGCTCCTCTGGAATATATTTTACCCTTATATTCAATTTTTGGAAGTCCTCAATGTGAACCACCATTGAGCCTTTTTGTTTGAGATTTATCAATTGGCTAATAAAGGTATTGCTTTTTGTATCCTCATAATGTGCTATCATTTCTTCCATAAAAATTGCCCAAGTGACAATTTGTTTACGAGAGAAAATCGATCGATGCCATACAAACTGATTGGGTTCCAAATGTAAAGTCGTAATGCGCACCTTTTGTGTGTTTTGCACATTATGGAGATCGAAATATTGCTCCATCTATAGTATCCATGTTCCGAGATCCTTGCCATCAAACTTGCTCATATTGATCTTTGGGACATGGTGGGTCTTCAATCCAATGTTAGAGTCTATGAAATCATGACTAATGTTTCTTTTCTTCTCATCATGAGTTCCTCTACTACCTTTTCGCCATTAGGAAGCATTTCTTGTAGCAATGTTGCCAAACCTCCTTTCAAACCTTCCATGTCGTTCTTCAAATCTTCAATGTTTACTTCTAAATCATCCATCTTAGGTTCCACACCATTATTTAAACCATCCATCTTAGCTTCCATGTCTTTCTTTAAACCATCCATCTTAGCTTCCACGCCTTTCTTTAAACCATCTATCTTAGCTTCTGCTACTTTTTGTGAGAGTGAAATTTGTTGCACTTGGTCTCGTAATTTGATATATCATGTTGCATTTCTTCCTCTTCTTCATGAGTCATGCTAGAAATTTCAATTTTCTTACTAGGTGTTTCCATTTTCTTTCTTTTGGGCATCAATTAATGATAATTATGCTTCACTATGTCCTTTGAATTCTTTCAAACTAGTTTTTCAAACCAAACATATGAAATTTTTTAAAAGGACTACACACCTTTTTTGGCTTTGTAGGAGCTCGATATTGAATCTATTGTATGTCTGTAATTTCAGATCTCCAAGGTATGAAATTTAGTCTGCTGGTATCCCTATGAGTCCTCGTTCCAACCCCACAAGTCTGATCAAGATTGGATTCTCAAAGAAAGCGTTATTCCAAATCTCCCATGATGACCTGATTATAGACTGGTTTAGTAGAGCGAACTTGTACGAAGTTCCACGTGTCACTTTTTCAACCTTCAAACCTGAAACTATTACATAGAAAACTAAATTCCATCCTCTTTTTGTAACATTTTATGAAACTTCAATCTGATGCTCAGAGAGAAAATTATAACTATTTTCCCCAGGTCACCTATTTGAGATATAATTTGGGAGCATGCAAAAACCATAACGTCCTTGGATCATATCTTTGAACATATACTGTGACAAGATATGAAATTAATACCCTAGTTTCATCAAGATTTCACTCAAATGGGTTCTAATTTTAGATTTTGAAACATCGCAGAAAAAAATTTATAGCGAAAATTCCACAATGACCTATTTGAAGCACTGAAACCCTAGAATCCAAAGCTCTGATACTAATTGTTATGCAACTAGCTCACAAAACAAAATAAAAGATATATCAACGACTTCAAAATAAGCATCTTCAATGGGGAAACCTCCTTTACATTACATAAATGAACAATTATTGGATAATACAAATGACAATACCTCCTTTCTATATATAGGAGTATAAGGGGTCACAATATAGTCAAAGCCGACATAACACTAATAATGTAAGGGCACAACAATAACAATAGTGGGCTTCTATGGGGCACAATAATAACAATATGGGGACAACATGGGCACAAAAATAACAATAAAGGGATACAATGACAATAATAATAAGGGAATACAGTAGTATTATAGGGATCTAACATAATAATTGAGACATGGTCAATTTTCCTCTAGAGACTTCTAGTAAAGTTTCTAAGTGATCTTAGCCATCAATTATATTATTTCAAATCTAGATCTTGGTCATTGATTTATCAATGAGAGATTATAAAGGAAATTGATGGGTAGTCTTGGAGGTCATTCATTGTAGTGAAGAGGCCAAAATGATACCATGGGGTTTGACACTAGCGAGGGTCTCAACAACAATCGAATTAGTAAATATTTCTGGACTTTTCTCTCATCAATATTCTTCTAATTTATGAGATCTAGAGGAGGAAATTTTTCTAGAGTTATTTTGTAGATAGAGAGGTCATACGAGTTGCTAGTTTAACATATTTAGATTTCTTGTTGCAAATAAAATTGAAAGAAATCAGTGTGATTGAAGGAATTCTTTGTGCTAATTTCAGGAAAACTCATGTTAGGTTGCAGAGGGAGGTGGTAAGTCTTCCAGTGGTCAAATTAACTTGTGGAGGTGAAGAAATCTTTTTCCAGAGCATTGTCGGGGATTAGAAAACACTATTGTAATATTTATTAATTGCAAAATTCACTAAAGATAATAATAAAACCCTCATATATGAAGAACAAGTTTTCCCTTTGAGGTTTTTCCAGGGACGTTTTGTCCAAAAATAATTATGTCCATTTTGTAATTAGTTTTCTATTAGAGTTTCCATTTTTTTTAATGAATACTGCAATCATGTTTTTATTTAGTATTTATAGTTTAATCATTTTGATCAAATTAAATACATTGGATAATTATTTGGTTGATTGCAATAAGGGATTTTTTTTTATTATCAAATTTTCACATGGTATTAGAGAAGATATGAAACGCAGAGGTTTACTGAAGTAGTTCAACGCATGAGTTTGGAAGAGGAAGCCAAGGGTTTAATACCCATATTGATATCTAGAATTACTTGGAGGAATTTTACTAGTGTTTTTTTTGCAAGGAGGAGGCCAAATTAACTAGTGAAAATTTCAAGTTTATCAATGCATGTTTTCGGAGACATAATTTCATTTTCCAGTTACTAGATTGATTTCCTAGAGGTAGTGTGAGTGGGTTTATCTAGTTTCAAGATGTAAAGAAATTTTTCAGAGTGATTTCCTGGGGGCGGTGCAAGTTTCTAGGAGGGCTAGTGCATAGTTCTAGTGGGTAGTGCAAGTTCACAGAGGAAGTGTGAGTTTCCCAGTAGCAATTGAGATCACTTTCAAAAGGAGAATGTGAGGTTTTCTAGGTACTTTTTTTAGCTGGTAGAAGATCTATTTATTTTTATTTTCTCTCAAGGGCTTCAGTAATGGCTTCACCAAGATTGAGGGATCAAGTTAGGTTGGATGGTGCATCTAACTTTGGTGTTTGGAAAATCTATTACCTTCTTATTTGGAAGAGCATGGGTTTAAGGAGTCTGTTACGACACATATTTATATACCCACAAATCCTATCATGTTGCATGGGTACCAGAAAGATGATGTCAAGGCTAGGCATATTATTCTTGATGGGGTCAAGGACCACATAGTTCCACATTTGGCAGAAGAAGATAAAACTAAAAAGATGTAGGATTCCATCAACAAGATTTTCCAAGATAAAATATGAATAAAAAATGATCCTAAGATATAATTTCAAATGCACTAGACACAATAAGGGAGAAAATGTTGTTAGTTAAGGCTCACAGATATTAGGATAGTCAAGGATGAGCTAACAACCATTGCAGAGAAGCTCGAGGATGAAGATCTTGTGAGAACAACCCTAAATGATTTTCAGAAGTAGTGGGATGTTTTCATGCAAGTGGTTAGTGGAATATTTGATTTTCCTACTTGGGAATACTTGTGGAATGAATTCACACAGGAGGATCTTAAACTGAGCCTTGTGATCAAAAGAAACAATGGTACTTACAATAGTTCTGAGCAGAAGGGAGATGACAACAAGAATGGTTCTCTTGAGCAAGGGGAAAACAAAGAAGGGATTCAGTAAAGGGTCTAAAACCAAGGAGGAAAAGAAGAAGGACATGTCAAAGATCAATTGCTATGATTGTCATGTGTTTGGCCATTACCAAAACAATTTCTCGCATAAGAAGAAATGTGACAAGAAGGATCAGAAGAAGACAACGATAATGACAGATGGGGTTTCTAGACAGATATAGAATGAGTTTTCACTCATCGCTTGTAGTAGTAATCTGGGAGAGTTTTGGCATATTTAAATGGGCTAGGCGTACTCAAGGTGATATGTGTTCTAGATGTGAGCACGAAGCATGGTGGTGTACAACATAGAACACCTTCCTCGCTAAGAAGGAGTGTTGGTTGATGTAGCTCAAAAATGTGTTCTAGCCTCAAGCGATGTTAATAAGGCTAGGAACATAAGAGCAAAAACATCTCCAAGCCCAAGTTATTCTTTTGAATGGAAATGTATTAATTAAATTAATTAATTAATTTTAATTACTTTCTTATGTTTTAACTTAGGAAATAGATTAATTAATTAGTAATAATTGAGACATGGTCGATTTTCCTCCAGACGCTCCTACTAAAGTTTCCAAGTTATCTTAGCCATCGATTAGATTTTTTTAGATTTAGATCTGGACCATTGATTTCTCAACAAGAGATTATAAAGGAAATAAATGAGCAACCTTTGAGATCATTCATTGTAGTGAAGAGGGCACAATGATAACATGGGATTTCACATCACTAAGGATTTCAACAATAGTTGAAGTAGTAAATATTTATGGAGTTTTCTTTCATTAGTGTTATTCCAGTTTTTGAGATGTGGAGGAGGAATTCTTCGAAAGTTATTCTATAGATAGAGAGGTCATACGAGTTTCCAATTTAACATACCACGATTTCTAGTTGTAAAGAAAATTACAAGAAATCAATGCAATTGCAGGAAAGGGGGATTGCAAGAATTCATAGTGTAAATTGAAGGAAAGGCGATTTCAGGTTGCAAAGGGAGACTATAATACTTCTAGTGGTCAGACTGACTTATTGAGGTGAAGAAATATTTTTCCAGAGCTTTGGTGGGGTTTGGCACACAATATTGTAATATTTATTAACTGTTGATTTCACTGAAGATAATTATAAAACCCTCAGATTTGAAGAATTGGTTTTCCCTTTGGGATATTTATAGGGACGTTTTGCCCTAAAATAATTGTGTCCATTTTGTGTTTGGTTTTCTACAAGAGTTTCCCCAGTTATTTCTTTTGAATATTGCAATCATGTTTTCATTCAATATTTGTACTTTAATAATTTTGCTCAGAATTAAATACATTAGATAATTAAAAATTCATTGTAATAAGTGATATTTTTATTGGTTTTTCACACCCAGGTTCTTAAGACCCCTTTTATACCATTATTATTTATGCATTTGTTTATTTATATAGTTTATTTATGAATATTGATTGAATGCATGGTTAGTTAAATGATTTATGAATATTCTTTCTTTACAAAGCATTTGGGAATTAGACAAAAATATTGATAGTTGTGACATAGATCAAGTATAATTCTTGTTTATGCATTTCATTCCACTTTGGTTGCTACTATTTACTTTCTTTCCATAATTTATTGTTTGATTGTGTCTGCACAGCCCCCTTTTTTGCAGCGACAAGAAACCCTACAACCATGTACCTTGTTGAAGAAACCTTACCACCACTAATGTGATGACTTGGATATACATGTCTTATCATTTCTTAGCGCTTCCTTAGATTAGTTTTCTTTTCAACCTCACCTTTAGCACATTTTTATGCTCACTGGACCATTTCTTGTAGCAAAACAAAGACTCATGTAGCAATTTTCAATTTTCTTTCGAAATTTTCCTAGATTTGCATCCAACTCATGATGCACCTTCTTTGATGTGTTACTACGTCCTTGAAATCACGAAGATGGAATTTAGAAGTGGAGAGACTAAGTAGATGCCTTAACCTAGATCACAATAGAAATTTCTTCTTTCCTGCAAAATTAGGGTTTACTATTTGCAAGATTTTACATCAACAATGTGTTTTCTTTCTTTGCAAAATAGAATATATATGCTTTCATTTAATTACAGATAATATGGTTTTCCTTCCTTCATTGCAATTAGCATAGGTTTGCTTGTTGTCTTTCATGCCCTGTAATTTCAAGTTTATGCTGTAGCATAACACATTCTAAATGGTCTTTGTATAACTAGATTTCATCTCAACACTTCCACCTACATAAAAGTAAAAGAAGAAAGAGATAATGCTTATTGCACCTATAGTGTTGTTCCTCTTAAGTTTGTACAAACCCCAGGTTGACAATTAAAGTTGAGACCCTTGGGTGTTATAGCATTTCTACTACAATGTTGAAGACCATTAGATGTGCACCTACTATAGTGCAATATTCTATTTTTATTCTCAAATCAATATTGTGTATGCATATGATGAATGGATTAAATCTGAATGATATAAGTATAATCGCGCATTAAATGATAATACAAAAATTCATTATAGGGTGTAGAAGAGAAGGAAAATATAATGGGGGAATATGATTCCACCAGAGAGGAAAGTAAGGAAGGCTTATGAGTGTAAATAAAAGAATATTATTTTAATCCTATACTAAACCTTTAACCTTTTTTACTTAGTGTTTTTTTCTTTCTAAATTTTATATCAAGGTTTGGATTAATTATATGGAGTTATGTGGGCCATCCATAGAGATACATGGCACCTTTATGCCTTCAAAATTTATTCTATATTTTTAACCATACAAACAAGTTGGGGGAATTTGAATTGTTTATTTGGTGAATTATCTCTAAATAATCTACAATGAACTTACTATAATTGAATTATTCCGAGCTACAACCATGAATTATGAAATAATTATGACTATTTGAAATGCTAATTACTATCATTGAGCTCTTGTGGCTTTGAATAGATGGTGATTGGGTGTATAGTTAAAGCACTCCTTGATGTTAAGGTCACTATTTCAAAACCCATGGGTAGTCCCACTCGCCTAACAAAAAAAAAAGATAATCACTATGAGGAATTTAACTATAGTTTAAAATATCTGGAACCAAGTAGTGAGATTTCTTATCTGGAAGTGGGATAGATGGAAGGATTCTTCAGTAGAAAAGATGATCCTAATACTTGGGTTGTATGTATTGATGGGTAAAGAGGGACATGAATTGGGAGTAGTGAGATATTATGGCTAGAAGTGGGATAGCCAGAAGGATTGTTTAGCAAACAAGACAATCCTAATACTTGAGTTTTATGCACTAAGGGGGAAATAAGGAAATGAATTTGAACTACTATAGGTGTAAGTGAGGGATATGAATTGAGACTACTATAGGTGTAAGTGAGGGATATGAATTGAGACTACTATAGGTGTAAGTACTCATTATCTTAAGATTTGGGTTGTAAACATGATCCTAATACTTGGTTTGTATGAATTTATGGGGAAGGAGGGACATGAATTTGAACTACTATAAGTGTAAGTGAGGGAAGTGAATTGGGACTAATATAGGTGTAAGTATTCATTGTCTTGAGATTTGGGTTGTAAAAATAGATTTAGATTCAACCATAATAAAAGTTCGCCCTTGTGGATTGTTACATGAAAAATTGTCACCATGACTTTCTGTAATCAATATGAGTCTATCAACACTCATACATACCTCCTTTGCAAGTCTTAAACCTCAGCTCTGCATATCAAGCTTTGAAAATGAGAGAAATTCCTTAAAAATCTCTAAAAATCTGGTTTCTCACTTTCTCCTAGCATTACCTGCAGTACCGCACCCATTGGTCATGTCCCCTACGCACCTGACCACTCTGTATCTGCATTTATGGGTGTGAACCCCTGTAAAAGTTAAAAAGGCACAAGTTTATTCTTAAAAACTCACTTTGAGTCAATTCTGGAAGCTTCTAGAGGGAATCTTGGCTGGCAAGTTTGCTCCTTGAGGGTGCATGCATCCCATTCCTTAAGGAGCTAACCCCTTCATGTGAGGAGCTTATCCCCTTGAAGTAGGACTCTATCCCTTCAATGGTGGACTTGTAACCTCCTTCCCTTGCACTATAAAATGAAGCTTTGGGCTGGTTACTTGGGAGGTTGAAAGCTGAATATTTTTTAGGGTAAATGCTGCTGGAACTTAGTCTTCCTAATTGAGCTTTTGAGAGGAGAGATTTCATACCTTTTGATCTCATTGGGAGGAGAGTGAGGCCTGTCAAAGTAGAGGATATTCCTGCTTGGACCCTGCGAAGAGCATGTACAACATCAAGGCACCAAGGTTGTAAAGTTCTTCTTTCTCAAAGTTAATACAATCAAGTTTATTTTTCTCAATAAGCTGTGTTTGATGGTTTATTTCATAGACTCCTTGATCACTATGATGAACATGATTTATTATGTTAGCTATGTAGGTGTTCTCTGATGTGTGCTTGTTTGTGTTTGCAGGTTATTAAAAGGAAACTCTTTGAAGCTGTTGGAGCAAGGTTGCCACAAACTAGCATTGGACTTAAGGTAGGGTCTATAAAACACCTCTTAGTTTTTATTAATGAATAGAAATATGTTTATAGAAAAGTAGATTAGCTTGTCCTGCTTGTTGCTAGATATCAGTTGATACTAGGGAGATCGGTCTTGTCCACAAGAACGATTTATCTGCTTAACATGGATTCATAGCTTCTTTGGTTACTAGGGTTGTATGCATTAGTGAGGAAAGAGGGACATGGATTAGGACTACTATAGGTGTAAGTGAGGGATATGAATTGGGCCCCTATTATAGGTGTCAATATTCACTAGGAATTTGATATTTGAGCCATAAAAATAGTTTTAGAGCCAACCATAATAAAATTTGGCCCTTTTGGATTCATAGCTTCTTGGACATGGTCGTCGCAGAGAAAATTGGTCTAATAGAGACCCTATGATTGGGTGGAGCATCCTTCTTTTACATGAGTTAATGGAAATTTTCCATAGAGATAATTTTTTATGAATGTATTTATAAATTGTGTTAAATTAATATATTATGAATTTTATTACTTTTTTACTTGTTTAATCCTATTTTCATATTGTGGTGTCCTCGACCCTTAACCGGGCAACACCACTCTTAATAAAATTGCATAAAAAAACATTCAATTGTTGTGAAAACATTCATGTTCATTTCTTCCAGCCTAAAACTGGGACTTGACAATTTGATTAAAATGCAATGCAACGCTACATGCTTATGAAATCAACATGTAGCATACATAATTCTAAATTAAAATACATCAACAAAAGCAGAATTATCAACTATACATAAAGCACACATAATAGAAACTCATGAACAACAACACAAGTACTTATCTGTTGAAAAAAGCCGACTGAATATGGGCTCTCCACATTCCACCTAGCCATAGACCATGTGGTTCATAAGCTCAACCATAGGTCACCCCCGAGATGGGATAACAAATCCAAAGGAAACAATTGAGATAAAAAAACAAAAACCTAGGTCATGACACCAACCCCAAAAACCTCCATCTCTAGCCACATGCTTATGTCTTGCTAATTGGCACCCAAGTAGCATAGCTTGAAACCCTCGTTGATGCCGACCTTCCAAGGAAACTTATGGTTGGCTAGAGCAATCTCCTGTTGCAACTCCAAGGTCTCAGTCAATGTTAGAGCCCAAACCAGGACTCTCTGACTATCTCCAACCAAGTTTCCTACCATAAATCCATGACACCAAGCCATAATTAGGGCCAAAAATCCCTCAGAGCCACCAAGATACCTAAGTTTCTTCAGAGCTCACATAAAAACCATTTGCATCCCTTTGACATAGTTAACTTAATAACCACACCTAGACTAGTTCTAGAGTCCATCCCTTGGAATCACTAGCCATTAGTTACTAGATTTAATTCCTTCAATTTATTACTAAGTAGTGATTACATATTAAACAAAACCATCATCCTTTTTAACTGCATGGCCCCAACTGGTCATGTAACACTCACTTAAGCCATGTGGGCCCTAGTGTGCACTTTTTCACTAAACCCAACTATTGCTTTTTTCCTTGGAGTTGCATGCTCCATATTGTTTTCATGGAGTGGGATACACAACCAACTTTATTTTATTAATTTATAAAAATATGTTCAAATTTACAATATTTACATTGTGGCTCCCTTGGCCACTTAGCCAAAACTGACATATCAATATCTAATGTAGCTACATGGCCATGTAGACTGCATAATATATCATCTGACTTGCCACCATAATAATCAAAATTATTTCTGGCTCACCGTACTAATATATTGAGTACGTATATTTACATGATCAAAACATGTAGGGATATTATATTCTCCCCCCCCCCCCCACCCCAACCCTCACCCTCCCTTACTTTATGCATTGTCCTCAATGCAGAATATATACACATATATACAATATGTCAATAAAAAAGGTGAGGGTATTCTACCCTCATGACTTATTCTTACTCCCAGATCGTATCCTTAGGACTGAGCATGTTCCATTACACCTTTACCATACCTATGAATCGATTCCATAACACCTTGATATTGTTGTCTAAAATGCACAAAATGGAGTTGGAAGTCTCCCTCGAGTTCCACTTGAATCATTTTCCAATCTATAACATGATTAGTGTCAGGGACATATTTCTTAAGTAAAAAAAATGAAGGACATCATGAATATGTAGAGATGTAGGAAATGCAAGCCTATATGCAATGGGCCTGATCTCAGTCCAGGATATCAAATGACCCACAATATTTGGCTACCAAATTGGCACAATTTCACAATGTTATTGAGCTCGTATTTTCTTTTACTTTCATAAATATGTGCTCCTTGACTTTAAATTCCCTGTTTGTTTTGTTCCCGTCTGCACAATTTTTTTGGTGGTTTTAGGAAGATTTAAAATTCTGTTTGATATTGACTATTTGTTCCTCCATATCCTTAAGAAAATCTACACCAACCATGGTTTTTTCTAATGGATTACTCCAACTCATTGGAGTGTTACATTTTCTACAATACAAAACCTCAAATAGGCTCATTTTTAATGATGTTTGGTACCCATTATTATACGTAAATTGTACCTAATGAAGGTAACCCTCCTGTTTGAATGGTTTATCCATCACACACATCTATAATATTTCTTTAATTATTTGATTTTCCCATTTGGTCCATCCATCCGACTTCAAATGATACATTGTGCTAAAATTTAAAAAAGTACCCTGTTATCACTCAAAAATTTTCCTTAGAAGTTTTGGAAGAAGGGAAGGCTTCGAGGAAACCAAAAACCAACTTATAAGCATAGGCTCTAGCCAACATATGGCTCAGAAAGGGCTCTCTCTATATAATTTAGCTATGTCTGCTTAGATATTAGGCTAGTTCTAGAGTTCAGGGGGGGGTTTTGATTTGTATGAAGAATTGGTGGTGGAATCCTTACAACACGCTGATAGGTTGATGCCTTTAGGCCATTGGGCAATAGAGTCAAAGAAGGGGCAGCAAAGCTGGAGTTAAATCAATAAAGGGAATGTTCAAGGGGAAAGATATCAGAGTGAAGTACAAATCCTTGGACTAAATAGTGAAATGAGTCTTAACAGGGGTGAGAGGGCAATCAAGAATCCTCAGACTAAGGCTAAGATGGGAGAACAACAGTGAATCATGAGTAAAGGGCACTTAAGTATCCTTTACTATAGACCAGAGGAGAAAATACGGAAGCTAAGGAGCAGTTAAGTATTCCCTATCTAAGATAGTTTAAGAGAAAACATTAAGAATATATAACAGTAAGACATAGTGTAGTTAAGAAAATTTTGAAATAATATTCAAGTTAAACATTCAGACTTCTGAAACATTTAAGATTATGAAACAACTATAAGGGAAATAAAACAACACAAGAAAATTACTCATTTGTACTCCGCTTTACACATGAATACCTTGAAATATATGATCTTTATTCATCAATCCAGCATGCTGGCCCAGTCAGTGATACTAAAGCTTTTACAGTCTTTGAACAAAATTCTATTGAAAGTATAAGAATCCATACCTAATACTTCAAAATATGAAGTGTATATATATATATATATATATATATATATATATATTATATATATATATATATATATATATATATATATATTATTATATATATATTATATATATATATATATATATATATATATATATATATATATATTATATATATATATATATATATATATATATATAGATATTTAAAAAATATCTCAAAACAACTTGAGACTTAATCTAGGGAATAAAAATGGCTTCTTGCATGAAGATAGAGACAGATGTTGAACTGCTTCATGCTGTCCCTTTTATTGTGGTGTTGCTGGCTGTTTCAGTTAAGTTGGAGCCCTTTAAGCTGGCTGATATTTGGAGCATTTCTACGCTAGAATATTCTTCACTTTCATCTTTCAATTGATACTCTTTGACCCTGCTGATCCGCTTTTACCTGTTTAAACTGGTTGCCTTCATTTAATGTGCAATAAATTTTTGATGTAAATTTATTACAGTAAATCTATCATGTTTTTCCACCATTCTGCATCACTTAGTTTTACATTCATCATCCTTCTGTAGATTTCATCTGCCTCTATGTACTTTGCAAAATTTGGCTTAGTTAGGAACAAGTGTTTCACCTCATGCTCTAGAAAAAACAAGTTCTCCAATGTGTCATATAACACTTTGCCTATTGGCAGGGCTTTAATGGCAGAAGAACTTGCTTATTCCTTAGCCAATTTTCTTAGTCTATCTCCATAGTCCAGCTAGGGCATGAGCTTGTCATAGGACTAGAAAGACCCTTCTCCCTCAAAATCTGAAACTTAGTCATGAATCTATTAATGGCTACCTGCATGTTATGGCATTTTTCTTCTAAGTTAAGCATAAGGTTTCTTTTGGAAAGAACCTTCCTAATCTCCATAATGGCCTCAGTCCTATCTTCTATGTTAAGCTCATGGAGATCATATATGTTCTTGCTGTTTAGGAAGTGGATGAGTCGATTTGCATCCTCTGGTTTATTCCCCAATTCTTCCTTTACTTTTTGGATAGCTTCAATAGATATCTTCACTAATTCTGTCTGCTCAAAGATAACTTGAATTGATGGCCAAATATCATTGACAGAGTCAATGATATTGGCCAGAGCATTTATTTGGTTTGTCCCAATGATTTCCGTAGTGTTAAATCCTTCTCCAGGATTTTGATTCTCACCAATTCTCAATGCCTTTTGTGTCTCTTCATTTTGATGGAATTGCACAAGTTTACAATTAGTTTCCAGACTTGCTACCTTTTCCTTTAGTCTCTTCATCTCTGTAGCCTGGATAGACATCTCTTCCATGGATTTTACTAATTCTGCTACTTTTTCTCCCCGTGTACTTGTTGTTGTTGTAGACTCTGCTGTTACTGGCAATGCTGTGGCAGGTGGAGATGTGGGTGCCAATGATGCTGCCAATGTGGAAGGAACTGTTGTAGATACTATGGCGATGACAGTTCTAGAAGTTGTGGCCAAGTCACTTTGCTTCGACTAATTAAAGTGTCCAACTCCTTCTCTAACTCCTTGAGTTGATCATTCAGTTTCAGGACCAAGTCCATGAGCTATTCATGTCCTTGTTGTGCTTCTAGGAATTCATTTGTCTGTGGGTGATGTAGTTGGAGTATCTTTAGCTACTTATTGAGTGCATCAATGTCATCATTTTTTTTTTTTAATCAGCTTCTCTGCAACTTTTACATCTTTGGGATCATGTCCCAATTCAATCACTAAGTCCTCTAAGGACTTGATTCTATTATCCTTGGCCTGTGAGGAGGCCTTCTCCAATTGAAATTGTGCTGATATATTGTTTATGGAGTTTTGTAATTGGTGGGAAATAATGGTATTCCCTGTTAACGTGGAGTATATCATCTCCTATGTTTGCTTGTGCAGTTCAATCTAGTCAATGGGATGAATATCCCTTGCCGGTACTTAAAAGTCCACCTTTCTAAAATCTGATGTTGCTCTTGGCTGCTAAGTGGTTGGCTTGATAAATGTCATTTGTATTTTCCCATCTTTGATATCAAAGGCTGACATTAGCCTTGTTTGATTAGTGGGGGTCATTTTCAAATATTGGGCATATGTTTGGGCCTTAAGCCTCTCATTTCTGGCTTTGATTTCTTTGTATCTTTCCTTAATATCTTGGTCCTTATCTACAGGCATTCTAAAGGAAGATATCTAAACACTTTTCTGCCTCATCAACATCTGAGTCTATGATGTGGAGGGCTCTTGCATACTCCCAGATGGAGTGGTGGGCCTGCTTCTTTCAACCTCTGTATTAGTGACCTCAGCTGAGTCATCGGTGAACTCTTGTTCAAAGGCTGGATTGGGCTTTTGCCTTTTGTTTGACTCTTGTTGTACATCAGAAATAGGCATTCTTGAAGTGGAATCCCCTTCTCTGTTCCTTTTTGGGACCTTCTCCTCATTCTGAGGAGTTTGCATGACTAGATGGGCACTTGAAGTATTTGCTGGTTCTTCTAATGGTTCTGGCCTATCTGACTGTTCTGGCACCTGTAGGAAAGAACCGTCATCAAGTTGTTTTTCCAGATCTATTAATGTTCTTTCCACAATAACTTCAGTATTATCCTTGTCCTCTAAAGTGTTTTCCACCCATTGCAATTGGTTTGCATACTTTTCTATCTCAGGGATGCGATGATGGATATAGGGAGCCATCTTGCTTTTCTGCCTTCTTTTGCAGATGAAATCCAAGGGATCATATCTCCATATGAAGCTTTGTTTTAGTTTTAATCTCTAAAGGATTAGGTTTGCCACCTTTCCATCTTCTCTGCTATTACAAATAAAATGACCCAATTGGTCTTTGATCTTAAGCGAGGCTTTCATTTTGGCTTTAACAAAGTTTACCTCATCTGAATTTATTATCTGCCTGTAGTACTCCAGGGAAATTAACCTCATTGGGAGGTATTTAGGTAGTTTGTATGGGGTCAACTCACAGCCATAAATCCTGATTTTAGTGTGGTTTTGGTACAAGTACCAATCTCCCACCTGATGATTGATGTTTAGATGAAGGACTCTCCTAATCTTAGGACTGATTCTTGGTGGAGGGGTTCCACTAAGCATGGTCATCACAAGGTGGACAAAGGAATCTATGAATTCATTATATGAATAGGGGGAGGGATGTTGATGAATCAATGGGTTCCATAAGATAACTGATCTTGGTTGGCCCTTGGTGTCCAATTTTTGCAAGGTAAATGGGAATTTGTCTGACTGGTAATATAGGAAAAGGTGATACAAGACCGAGGAGTATTTGAAGACTCTCTCATTACTCATTTTGAGGAACTTTTCATGCATCTTGTTAGCTATGAATTGAACATAGTCATATATGACAACAGGAGGCTATCCTGGAGTGTATATGAACATGAAGGCTAAAATAATATCATCAATATATTCACTGGTGGTATAACCCAGGACACTATATATCATATCCACAATAATTCTGCCCCAAGGAGAAAATAAAGCTGCTACATATGGAGGGGGGTCTTTGGTTGTATACTTCTCTTCTATGATGAAGGTTTGGATTACTTGGGCCAATCTTGCAGGGTTGAGTTTGGGATATAAGTCCAACAGGTCTCCAATGGAGAGGGGAGTCAAGTTTTGGCTAGGCTGGAGTTGTAGCATCTCATTTATAGATTCAGCAGTGATAGTGAAAACTATGGCCTGGTTTGTGGACATGATTGCTCTTTGACTAGGGTTAGTTGGCATGGCAATAATGTAAAATTCTGGGAAAATGTGGACTCTGGGGAACTAATACTTAGGCAAATTGGACTCCCATATACCAATTTCATCATCTTGGCTCAAGTATCTATCCCTACTTTGGCAGTATACTTTGAGTGGGGATTCATGGACAAAGGTGTCCTTTATCTGGAAATCCCTATCAGCCAGGGGGAGTTGGTCTAGGTCTAAGTGGGGTGTAAAGATGGGTCTCACATCCATGGCGATTGGGGTAGCCATTCACAGTTCTTGTGGATTTGAGAATGGGGGATGTAATTTGCAGTGTTTTAGGGAAATAGTGGTTCAACACAAAGTAGGCTTAGTTTGCTTGATATTTCTCAATTAATTTTAAACTTAACTAAGAATACTCAATCATTGGTTTTCTTTGAAATTGATAGGGTAGTGGGTGAATACTGGTTTAAATACATAGAATTGAGGTCAAATGGCTCTGAACAGGGCGGCTAGTGACTGTAGACGGTTAAAGGGGTTCTTTATAGTCTGCAAGGTTGTCTGGGTAGTATGCGGCGTCTTTGGAGTGCATTTGTTCATGATTTGATGGTTTTGACGTTTGTAGGTGGCGTGCATGCAAACAGAGGTTTACAGTTAAAATTCCAGTGAAAACAAATGATTTGGGGTTTTTTTGGCTTTACGTGGAAAAGTCAATTTTGGTGGGTATGGGGTGAACAGTGGTTGTTTTGTCGTGTAGCGGGAGGGTGGTAAACAGTTTCTATCGCATTGCTTTTGGGCACTCGAGGGTATTGGGGAGAGGCCACTTGATTCCACTCATCGACTGACATGTAGCATCGGGGGCTCGTGGACAAACCGTTTTATCAGGCGAGTATCGTTCAGTCGTTGGGGTGGGCCGATATGGAGAAGGGTTGTCGGATGAGGAGGGAGACGATCACATGGCGATCAGGTGGGGAAGCTACATGGAGGATAGTGGGGGGTGGGGGCAGGGGGATGGGCGCTTAAGTGCGATGGTATCAGGGTTAATGATGGATTAAGGCGTGATTAATTCCTTGGGGTGATTAACAGAGGGTTTAAATGAGGTTTAGCCTAACTTAATCGTAGATCGATTAGCTAGTGCGTTGACTATGTATTATAGTTTATATTTAATCTAAGGTGTAGGGTTAATTAATATGTAGGAGTAAATATATACGGGATAGTGGGTTTTCATCGGGATTTAATATAATAAATTAGTAATTAATATGAAAAGATGAGTGGAAAAGGGAAAAATCAATAATTAAATGTTTTTTTTGTGAATCTGATGTTTTCACATATTAACATTAATACTTAGGGTAATGTGTTTTTGTGGGTTTTTTGGGAAAAAATGTTTTTTCATGGGGGTGATTACTTTTCCTAGGCAATAGTGTTTTATCTTTAGGAAAAGGGGTTTTATTAGGGAAATGAAGGGGAATGAGGGAGATGAAATTTTGATGAGGGAAATTTAGTCCTTGTTATCCATAAATCATTGAGTCGAGGGTCTGGTCCCTCCAAAAGTCAAAGAAATGCTTTGAGCCTCTTTGACTTAAAGGTTTTTAAGTACTTTGAACTTTTATTTATGGGAAATTAGTAAAGTAAAGGGGTGAAATGAATGGGGGAAGTTAATTAATTGACTTTGAAATCCATTTGCATGCTTGATTGTTCATTCATATCTGGAACTTTCATGATGAGAATGATAAATATTCTTTTGTCTAATCAATCATCATACTTCTGCAACCTTTCTCCTACTTACCCATCTACTCATCCTATGATTTTTACTTCACTTTATTAGGGTGCATTTGAGCTAGCAAACCTTATCAAATATTTTTCTTTTTCTTTAAAATAGTAAACTAAATCTAACCTTATTGCATCTGAGGGCTCAGATTAAACAGTTGAGCTCCTTTGATTTACTCTACCTATCTAATTATCTACCAAGGTTACATTGTTTGGCCAGACTTTTATTCTCTATCGATAGACATGAAACTGAAAACATGAAATAGCCAAGTTTAAACATTTTGGCTATCATGGATTGTGGCAATATTAACAAGTTGCACACAATCATTATTATGCATAAAATTAAATAGGAGTGGCATTTTGGCTTGCTCACTTTCATGGTATTTTTCCTTTTCTTGGGGTTCATATTATTATTTTTTCATATTTTTTGACCTTTTTGTTCTTTTGGTCCTTTGATTGTTCTTTTAGGACATACCCTCTTTACATTTTTTAATTTTTTGAATATGGAAAAAATTTGCAAAAGCAAAGGCATGTACAATATTACAAGGTTTAATCTCAGTCATTCAAAATTATGACTCCTTTTGGTATAGGAACCTAACAGTGGCTTCACTTGGGGATGGCATTTCCTGGTGAAATGTCAAGAACTTTTTAGATCAATGGCCTTGTAAATTGTTGTGATATTACCTTGCAACATTTCCCTTTTATGTTTCTGCATTATTACTATTTATGACAGTAAAACCTTTAAAGCTTAGGGCCTTCTCTCCGAGCTTCAACTTCAAAAATTACCATCCAATCAACTCTAGACTTTTGAAGGTAAAGTATGTACAAATGTTAAGTGAAATCAATAACTAGGTTCAATATAGTGTTTGAGCATTCAACCATTCGTTGGTCCTCCTCCTTCTTCAGTACTATCTAGTCCCTTAAGGAAGAAAGCATTGTTCCCTCTGTAAGCATAGATGATATAGGGGCCCTTCCATAGGAAATCAAATTTCCCATGCTTACCCTTTTCTTCCCTTATCTAATCCCACTTGAGTACTTTATCACCTAATTAGAAATCATCTGCCTTGGTCCTTCTATCAAAAATCTTTTAGATCCTTTCTTGCACAAGTTGAGATCTAATATAGACCTCTTCTCTGGTTTGCTGGAGATGAATAGTCTGGTTTATTCTCCTCTGGATATCATTTGGTTCATATTGTAGTTCTTAGAGAATCTTCATCACTGGTACTCCCAAAAAGGATGGAAAAACAACTTCCATGCCATACACTAGTTGATAGGGGGATGTACCAATTGACTTCTTAGTGTTCAGTCTATCAGCCCATAAGGCTTTAACTAACTTCTTGTTCCATGTTTTCTTATTATCTTCTAGTAACTTCTTAATAATGTTCACCAGGCTTTTATTTGAAGATTCTACCAATCCATTTCCATGACGGTAGTAGGCTGTAGAATGACCCAAGGTAATATGATACTTATTGTAGAATTCTATCATTTGTTTGGATTTAAAAGCTGCTACATTATTAGTAATGAGCTTGGTTGGGCATCCAAATCTAGACAGAATGTTGGCTTCAAGGAAGTTAATAATAACATTATCTATGGCTTGCTTTGAAGGTATGGCCTCTATCCATTTTGTGAAATAGTCTATAGCTGTGAGGATCCACTTATGTTGGGCAGAGGAGGGCAAGTGAATTTGACCAATGAAGTCTAAACCCCATTGTTGAAAAGGTACTTCAATAGTGATTGTTTTAAGGGGTAATGGCAGAAGTTTTCTTTTTCCATAAAAAAATTTGACACTTATGACAAGAGGTCACAAATTTCTTGACATTAGAGAACAAAGTTGGCCAGTAGAAACCTGCCCTTAAGATTTTATCTGTAGTGTTTCTCCAATAGAGGTGTCCACCACAGTCACTTGCATGGAAGTCTTGTAGAACTTTGTCAGCCTCATCTTTTAACAAACAATTAAGGAGAATTCCTTCATGATCTTTCCAAAACAAAGCATTATCAAGTATACAAAATTTCAAAGATTTCATTTTTAAAAACCTACCTTTAGTTCTAGATAATCTAGGAGTAGCTTGTAAGTTTTGTAAAATGTAGGTGATATTAGCATACCATGAGGATTCAACAAAGGCTTTACTGATCAGTGGAGTTGCCACCTCCTCTCCTTCATCTAGTGCAACAATAAAGTTTATGTCTAAGGGATGACAATTCGACTCAGCCACAAGTTTATCTAAGCCTTGGCCCTTGATTAACTTTGTAGGTTTGATCTCTATATCATACTCTAAGATAGTAGCAATCCATTTTCCCCTTTTCCCATCAAGACCTTCCTGAGTTAGGATGTCTTTGACTATAGAATTGGGAACATAGGCTACTATACGAGAATACAAAATATATACCCTAAAATATTTGATAGCTTTGACTAAATCCAATGCTTGTTTCTCCATTATGTTGTATTTTAAGGGAGCATCTCGTAAGGATTTGCTAAAGAAAGCAATGGGCTATTCATATCCTTGGTCATTTTTCTATAGTAAAACTGCAGCTATTATATTCTCAGAAGCAAAGTAATACAAAATGAAATCCCTATCAAATTTGGGACTAACTAATACCGGGGTTTTTGTCAAGGCTAGCTTGATGTCTTCAAATGATTTCTTAGCTTCGACCGTCCAACTTAGGGTCGAATCATTTTTCAACATGTTATTTAGTGCTCTAATTAAATCTGCTAGGCTAGAAATAAATCTTCTAAGGAAGTTAATCTTTCCTAAAAATGCTTGTAGTTCTTTGATATTCCTAGGGTGTTGTATCAACAAGATGGCTTCAATTCTTGCAGGATCTATTCTTATGCGTAACCAGAAAACCCATCCAGTAATGAGATCCTGGTTGATCCAACTACCCTTTGTAATATGTGGTCCATTTTGGGAAGAGGGTAATTGTCTTTAAGTGATGCTTTATTCAAGTTTCTGAGATCTACACAAAGTCTGATCTCACTAGTTTTCTTCCTAGTTGGGACCAAGTTTGAGACCCATTCAGAAAACCTTATTGGTACAATTATCTTGGCATCATACATTCTCTTAATTTCTTTTTCTATTGAAGGTAATAAGATGAGATTAATTCTCCTAAGCTTTTGTTTGAAAGGCTTTTAATTTTCTTTGAGAGGATTTGTGTGTTGGATGATGCTAGTGTCATAGGATTTAAGGTCCTCATAGCTCCAAGCAAAGAAATCCTGAAATTCTTTCAATAACTCAATGTATTTCACCTTTTCTGTTGAAGAGAGTGATTTTGATAGTTTGATCAGCTTGGGATTGTCTTCAGTACCTATGTTACACTCTTCAATATCAGATTTTAATGGTTCCATTTTAGGCTTCCTAGGAACATCATTTGAATCGAATAAGTCTTCCAGAGGGGTTAAACCTTTTGGTAATAAATTATCCTTGAGAATAATTACTTCGTTTTCATCATTAATTGTTTCATCAATCTCAACTTGTTATAGGTTGTCTATATCTGACCTTGTGAATTTAGTGGGATTAAAATTATCTACTTCATTACCTTCTAACTCATTTATTATTACTTCATCCCTAGAGTTAAGATCTATGGATTTATCCGTGTCTATCATTTGAGAATACTTTCCAGTTCTGCACATTATTTGGGATTGAAGGTCTGTGCCTGACCTCAGCAATGTACTAATGGTTAGGTTGGAAGGGTAACCTGCAGGTACTAGCAAACATTGTTAAACTATGGGCTTTCATATTGTGCTTCCTAGGAACTACTGCAAGCTGTGTTTCTAGAAAAGTATTGAGTATTTCTATAATGGTTCCTCTATAATAACCTAATATAGTGTCTTTAGTCATATATACACCCTTAATCTAATTTACAACTAGCTTTGAGTCTCCTATGACTGAAACTCTTTGGCACCTAAATTCCTAACTACCTTGATACCTAGAATCAAAGCCTCATATTCAGCCATATTATTTGTACATCTAAAATTTAACCTATAGGTATGGCCTTCTGAGTGATTGTTTTCTAAATTATAAATCCATACTCCTGCTCGTGCTCCTAACTTATTTACAGTGCCATCGAATTCTAAATTCCATAATATTACATGTACATAGTTCTCATCATTAGTATCCCATTTATTTTTATTTCTAACAACCCGATTACTTTCTTTATTGCACAATTCTAGAGTTTCTTTAGATTCATTAGCAGTGGAAATTGAAATTTCTTTTGGTTCTACAACAACACTCTTAGGAGTTTCATTGAACATGATAAAAGAGTCTACATCTGAATGCATGGAGTATATGGGATAGTTTTGAGGTTGATCTTGACTGCTTACCATGTATTTCATGAAAGTTTCTCTGTACAGTTTCTTGGGTTTTCCAAACACAAAAATTGTGGCATATGACATATCCAGTTGGAGGGATCCTTGAAGCTTGGCTCCCCAAGATCTGGACAACAGCATGTCATATTTTGGTGGGATATCAACGACTACAATGTCCATAAGGATGCTCTTGGCAAGATATTGGACTAAAGTAATACACAAATCTTTGATTAACCATAGACATTCTACTTGAGAATCAAAGGAGAACAAGTCTTTGTAAGGTCTAGTAATATCAAGTTTCAATTTTTCCATCACTGATTTTGGCATTAGGTTGTGAGAAGCCCCAAAAGTTAACATGGCAATGTGTAGTATTTTATCATGAATATTAAGGCTAATGTGAAAAGGCAGAATTCCTCCTTCTTGTTGTTTTCCATTAACATCTGGTCCAAATATTAATTATGGTTTATCATCAAATAAGTTAACTGAGTCTTCATTTTCATTAATGTTCAGGGTCTGATTTACTTGTGATTTGTAAGTTTCATTTTTAACCAGTTCAGTCAAAGGGGCTGAAATTTTCAGCTTGGATATCTCTGCTCCCAAATTGAATAATGAGGAAGAGTTGTAGACCTTTGGAACAGGGTTTTGAGTGGAATTATCTTTCTTTTTATTACTTGGGATTTCCTTATGGGGACTTTTAGATATGGCATTATGGGTGTTTTTCTCTGGTTCTTTAAGTGGAACTGATGTGGATGGCTACTCAACTAAGGGTTGGTTGGTAGTTATTTCTTCAATGATGGGACTAGGGTGATTTTGGTTTGGTCTAGGGAGGATTTTAAGTAGCTCTGACACATGAAATTTGTTTTTTATTTTGGGTTGATTTACCATTGTTTTCTTGGTTTGGTCAGGAGGACGAACATTCTTTTTACTTCTCAAATTATATTGTTTGTGCACTTCAAATATGGCAGATTCATATCCCTGTTTATAGTAGATGACTATCTAGACTAGGTTTGAAGCTGTTGTAACATATGCAATTCTTCCTCATCCTGAGAGAGGAATACGAGGTTTTGATAATCTAATCCCATTAGATTGATTTGGGTATCTTGTTCGGGATCATCAGGACCAGATGATTTAGCATAGTTTTCTTGAAAAGGGGGTCTAATGTTTTGATCAGGTCCATTCTTTCCTATGTCTTGGTTTTGGTTTTGGTTTTTTTCTGAAATTAACATTCCTAACTGGGGGTACTTTTTGATTATCCCATGTTTTTCTATCTAGTTTGTTAAGTCTATCCATGATCCTTTCTACAATTTTGGCCAAAAGATCTACTTTACCAATAGATGTTGAAGCTTCATCAGCAAATCCTACTCTCCATTCTATCTTTTCTCGGGCTTTTTTGGCTAAAATATTAGCCTCTACTATTACTGCATTGGTTTGGCTTTTCTCTAGGGTTGCATGCTCTCTTTCCCTAAGTTGGTAGGCCATATCTAGATCAAAACCATCAGGGAACTTCATCATTGCGAGATCAGGAGGAAGCATAAGGTTGGAAGGGATGGCATTGTAAGTGCTATTAAACCTGGTGTAGTAATCTTGAACTGATTCTTTAGGACCTCTCCTAATGTTCTCATACTCATAAAGTATCTGCAATGGGTTTTTCTTCCTTTCCCATCTCTTGATGGAAATCCTATGAAAGTTTGTCATATCTGCAATACTACCAGCAACTAAGTTTCTAAACGGGGTTCTAACTTCCCCAACTAATGTTTTGGCAAAAAGTCTCATTCTTACATCTGCATCATCTATCTCATGTAACTCAAAATAATTGTTCATTCTGTTAACATGTTGTTAAGCAGTGTATAGGCCTATAGCATCAAATAATTGAATTTTGCTTTGATATTCCTAAGGTAGGTCATGTAACTGACCATGCAACACCAAAGCGACATATCTATTGGCCATGGCTAAAGCCTTGGCTTGGCTTGGAGATAAGGTTTGTTTGGGTTGATATGGAGATGGATGAGCTAGCAATACTTACAATTGAAAATGAAAGATTGCCAATTGAAACTGGGGTATTAACAGTGGAATTTGGAATATTAACAACTGAAGTTGGAATATCTACAATTGAACTTGAAACATTAACAATGGATGAAGGGGTTTCTATAACAGAAATTGGGATAAAAGGGACAATTGTGTGTATAGGGGAGATGGAAGTATTTACAAGTGAACTTGAAGGGATAATGGGTGAAGTGGGAGTATCTATAGGTGGAAACAGAATTCTAGGTTGTATAGGGAGATGTGGAATGAATGGGCTAGTGGAATGAACTGTAGTAAAAATAATGGATGGTGTGGTAGTGATGGAAGGGGTATTAATAATGTTGGAGGATTTGGCAGAAAGTTCAACAGCCAGAGTAGTATTAATGGATGATAATGGAGTGTTCAAAATATGTTCGTCAATTGATCTATTAGCTCTTTGAACTTCAAGGTTTGTAATAAAATCAGGATCTAGAACAGTTTCATTAAGCACACTTTCAGATTTTGTTCTAAACAATGAGAGATCAAATTGCAAATCAAAAGATAATTCTTCTAAAAGCAACCACTCATCGGGACAAGAATTAGCTTTAACTAATGGTGTTTTATCATCTGAACTCTCTTCTTTTTTTTATTTTCGTATAATTCTGTTTGGATCATCCATAATAACTACAGGGTTTGGATTCAGGTTGGCCCTGGTATACTGAGTTTTCCTGGTAGCCAGAATTATAAATTTTTAAATGTTTTCAGTGTAAATTTTAAAACTTATGTAAAAACTGACTTTAAGGGGCTTATGATAAAGTTTATGATTTCCTTAAAGTTTTAGGAGACTGAGGATCGAGTCCCCAGTGGAATCACCACTATGTTATCACTCAAAACTTTTCTTTAAAAATTTTGGAAGAAGGGAAGGCTTAGAGGTAACCATAAACCAACTTTTAAGCATAGTCTGTAGCCAACCTATCACTTAGATAGGACTCTCTCTATATAATTTAGCTATGTTTGCTTAGATATTTGGCTAGTTCTAGATTTCAGGGGGGGTTTTGATATGTATGAAGATTTGGTGGTGGAATCCTTACAACAGGCTGATAGGTTGATTCCTTTAAGCCACTGGGCAATGGAGTCAAAGAAGGGGCAGAAAAGTTGGATTTAAATCACTAAAGGGAATGTTCAAGGGGAAAGATAGTAGAGTGAAGTAAAAATACTTGGACTAAATGGTGAAATGAGTCTCATAAGGGGTGAGAGGGCAATCAAGAATCCTCAGACCGAGGCAAAGATGGGAGAACAACAATGAATCATGAGTAAAGGGAACTTAAGAATCCTTTACTATAGACTAGAGGAGAAACTACATAAGATAAGGAGCAGTTAAGAATTCCCTAGCTAAGATAGTTTAAGAGAAAACATTAAGAATGTATAACAGTAAGACAGAGTGCAATTTTGCAGATTCTGAAATAATATTCAAGTTAAACATTCAGACTTCTAAAACATTTAAGATTATGTAACAACTTTAAGGGAAATAAAACAACACAAGGAAATTACTCATTTGTACTCCACTTTACACATGAATACATTGAAATATTTGATCTTTATTCATCAATCCAGCATGCTGGCCCAGTCAATGATACAAAATCTTTTATAATCTTTGAACAAAATTCTATTGAAAGTATAAGAATCCACACCTAATACTTCAAAATATGAAGTATATATACAAAAGCATTTACAAAATATCTCAAAACAACTTGAGACTTAATCTAGGGAATAAAAATAGCTTCTTGCATGAAGACAAAGTCAGATGTTGAACTGCTTCATGTTGTCCCTTTTATTGTGGTGTTGTTGGCTATTTCAGTTAAGTTGGAGCCCTTTAAGTTAGCTGATATTTGGAGCATTTCTACGCTGGAATATTCTTCACTTTCATCTTTCAACTAATACTCTTTGACCCTGCTACTCTTTGACCCTGCCGCTCTTTGACCCTGCTGCTATGCTTTTACTTGTTTTAACTGGTTGCCTTCATTTATTATGCAGTAACTTTCTGATGTAAATTCATAACATTAAATCTATCATGTTTTTCCACCATTCTGCATCAGGTATTTTTGCATTCATTATCCTTCTGTAGATTTCATCTGCCTCTGTGTACTTTGCAAAATTTGGCTTAGTGAGGAACAATTGCTTCACCTCATACTCTAGAAAAAAACAAGTTTTGCAACGTGTCATATAACATTTTTCCTATTTGGTAGGGCTTCAATGGCAGAAGAACTTGCTTGTTCCTTAGCCAATTTTCTTAGTCTATCTCCATATTCCAGCTGGGGCGTGAGCTTGTCATTGATGACCATAGGACTGGGAAGACCCTTCTCCCTCAAAATCTGAAACTTAGCCATGAATATATTAATGGCTACCTGCATGTTATGGAATTTTTCTTCTAAGTTAAGCATAAGGTTTCTTTTGGAAAGAACCTTCCTAATCTCCATAATGGCCTCAGTCCTATCTTCTATTTTAAGCTCATGGAGCTCATATCTATTCTTGTTGTTTAGTAAGTGGATGAGTCGATTTGCATCCTCCAGTTTATTCCCCAGTTCTTCCTTTACCTTTTGGATAACTTCAGTAGCTATCTTCACTAATTCTATCTGCTCAAAGATAACTTGAATTGATGGCCAAATATCATTGACAGAGTTAATGATATTGGCCAGAGCATTTCTTTGGTTTGTCCTAATGGTTTCTATAGTGTTAAATCCTTCTCTAGGATTTTGATTCTCTCACCCATTCCCAGTGCCTTTTGTGTTTCTTATTTTCGCTGGAATTGGGCAAGTTTACAATCAGTTTCCAGACTTGCTACCTTTTCCTTTATTCTCTTAATCTCTGTAGCCTGGATAGACATCTCTTCCATGGGTTTTACTAATTCTACTGCTTTTTCTCCCTGTGTACCTGTTGTTGTTGTAAACTCTGCTGTTACTGGAAATGTTGTGGAAGGTAGAGTTGTGGGTGCCAATGATGCTACTAGCGTGGAAGGAACTACTATAGATACTGTGGGGATGACAGTTCTAGAAGTTGTGGCCAAATCACTTTGCTTCGACTGAATTAAAGTGTCCAACTCCTTCTCTGTCTCCTTGAGTTGATTGTTCAGTTTCAGGACCAAGTACATGAGCTCTTCATGTCCTTGCTATGCTTCTAGGACTTCATTTGTCTGTGGGTGATACAGTTGGGGTATCTTTAGCTACTTCTTGAGTGCAGCAATGTCATCATTTTTCATTTTAATCAGCTTCTCTGCAACTTTTACATCTTTAGGATCGTGTCCCAATTCAATCACTAATTCCTCTAAGGACTTGATTCTATTATCCTTGGCCTGTGAGGAGGCCTTGTCCAACTCAAATGCTAATATATTCTTTAGGGAGTTCTGTAATTGGTGGGCAGCAATGGCCTTCCCTGTTAACGTGGAGTATATCATCTCCCTTGTTTTCTTATGCAGTTCAATCTGGTCATTAGGATGAATATCCCTTTCTAGTACTTCAAAGTCAACCTTTCTGAAATCTAATGCTCCTCTTGGCTATTGAGTGGTTGGCTTGATAAATGTCAAATACATTTTCCCCTCTTTGATATCAACGGCTGACATTAGCCTTGTTTGATTAGTGGGGGTCATTTTCAGATATTGGGCATATGTTTGGGCCTTAAGCCTATCATTTCTGGCTTTAATCTCTTTGTATATTTCCTTAATATCTTGGTCCTTATCTACAGGCATTCTAAAGGAATATACCTCAACACTTTTCTACCTCATCAACATCTAAGTCTGTGATGTGGAGGGCTCCTACATACACCCAGATGGAGTGGTGGGCCTACTTCTTTCAACCTCTGTATTAGTGACCTTAGCTGAGTCATTGGTGAACTCTTGCTCAGAGGCTAGATTGGGCTTTTTCCTTTTGTTTGACTCTTGTTGTACATTAGAAGTAGGCATTCCTAAAGTGGAAGCCCCTTCTCTGTTCCTTTTTGGGACCTTCTCCTCATTCTGAGGAGTTTGCATGATTGGATGGGCACTTGAAGTAGTTGTTGGTTCTTCTAATGGTTCTAGCCTATCTGACTATTCTGGCCTATCTGAATGTTCAGCACCTGCAGGAAAGAACCCTCATCAAGTTGTTTTCTAGATCTATTAATGCGTTTTCCACAAAAACTTCAGTATTATCGTTGTCCTTTAAAGTGTATTCCACCCATTGCAATTGATTGGCATACTTTTCTATCTCGGGGATGCGGTGATGGATATAGGGAGCCATCTTGTTTTTCTGCCTTCTTTTGCAGATGAAATCCATGGGATCATATCGCCATATGAAGCTCTGTTTTAGTTTTAATCTATGAAGGATTAGGTCTACCTCCTTTCCATTTTCTCTGCTATTACAAATAAAAGGACCCAATTGGTCTTTGATCTTGAGCTAGGCATTCTTTTTGGCTTTAACAAAGTTTACCTCATCTGAATTTATTATCTGCATGTAGTACTCTAGGGCAAATAACCTCATTGGGAGGTATTTAGGTAGTTTGTATGGGGCCAAATCATAGCCATAAATCCTAATTTCAGTTTGGTTTTTGTACAAGTACCAATCTCCCACCTAATGATTGATGTTTAGATGAAGGACTCTCCTAATCTTAGGATTGATTCTTGGTGGAGGGGTTCCACATGGTCATCACAGGGTGAACAAAGGAATCTATGAATTCATTATATGAATAGAGGGAGGGATATTGATGAATCAATGAAGTCCAGAAGATAACTGATCTTGGTTAGCCCTTGGTGTCCAATTTTTCCAAGGTAAGTGGGAATTTGTCTGACTGGTAATATAGGAAAAGGTGATACAAGACCGAGGAGTATTTGAAGACTCTCTCATTACTCCTTTTGAGGAATTGTTCATGCACCCTGTCAGCTATGAACTGAGCATAGTCATATATGACAACAGGAGGCTATCTTGGAGTGTATATGGACATGAAGGCTAAAATAATCTCATCAATATATTCACTAGTGGGGAACTGGTACTTAGGAAAATTGGACTCCCACAGACCAATTTCATTAGCCTAGTTCAAGTATCTATCCCTACTTTGGTAGTATACTTTGAGCGGGGATTAATGGATAGAGGTGTCCTTTATCTGGAAATACCTATCAGCCAGGGGGAGGTGGTCTAGGTCTAAGTGGGGTGTAGAGATGGGTCTCACATCCATGGCGATTGGGGCAGCCATTCTCAATTCTTGTGGATTTGAGAATGGGGGAGGTAATTTGCAATGTTTTAGGGAAATGGTGATTCAACAAAGAGTAGGCTTAGGTTGCTTGAGATTCCTTAATTAATTTTAAACTTAACTGAGAATACTCAATCACTGGTTTTCTTTGAAATTGATAGGGTAGTGGGTGAATAATGGTTTAAATACTTGGAAATGAGGTCAAATGGCTCTGGATAGGGCAGCTGGTGACTGTAGACGGTTGAAGGGGTTCTGTATAGGCTGCAAGGTTGTCTAGGCGGTCTGCAACGTCTTTGGAGTGCAATTGGTCAAGGGTTGACGACTTCGACATTCGTAGGTGGCGTGCATGTAAACAGGGGTTTACAATTAAGATTCCAGTGAAAACAAATGATCCGGGGCTTTTTTGGCTTTATGCACAAAAGTCAATTTTGGCGGGTATGAGGTTAACAATGGTCGTTTTGTCGTGTGGCGAGAGGGCGGTAAACGATTTCTATCACACCGCTTTTGGGCGCTTGGTGGTATTGGGGATAGGTTGCTCGATTCCTCATCGGCTGACACGTAGCATCGGGGGCTCGTGGATGAACCACTTTATCAGGTGGGTATCATTCAGATGTTGGGTTGGCTCGATATGGACAAGGGCCTTCGAATGAGGAGGGAGACGATCACACGGTGATTGGGTGGGGAAGCTGCACAAGGACCAGTTGGGGTGGGGGGGGGTGGGGGGTTTGTCGGAAGGCGTTTAGTTTGGCGGTATCAGGGTTAATGATGGATTAAGGCAGGATTAAGCCATCGGGGTGATTAACAGAGGGTTTAAATGAGGTTTAGCCTAACGTAATCGCAAATCGATTAGTTAGTGGGTTGACGATATATTATAGTTTATATTTAAACTAAGGTGTAGGGTTAATTAATATGTAGGAGTTAAATATATACGGGATAGTGGGTTTTCATCGGGATTTAATATAATAAATTAGTAATTAATATGAAAATATGAGCGGAAAAAGGGAAAAATCAATAAGTAAATTCTTTTTCTGTGAATCTAATGTTTTCACATATTAACATTAATACGCAGGGTAATGTGTTTTTGTGGGTTTTTTATGGGGGTGCTTACTTTTCCTAGGCAATAGTGTTTTATCCTTAGGAAAAGGGGTTTTATTAGGGAAATGAAGGGGAATGGAGGGAGATGAATTGTTAGTGAGGGGAATTTAGTACTTGATATCCATAAATCATTGAGCCGAGGATCCGGTCCCTCCAAAAGTCAAAGAGATGTTCTGAGCCTCTTTGACTTAAAGGTTTTTAAGTACTTTGAACTTTTATTTATGGCAAATTAGTAAAGTAAAGGGGTTAAATGAATGGGGGAAGTCAATTAATTAACTTTGAAATCCATTTGCATGCTTGATTGTTCATTCATATTTGGAACTTTCATGATGAGAATGATAAATATGCTTTTGTCTAATCAATCATCATATGTCTGCAACCTTTCTCCTACTTACCCATCTACTCATCCTACGATTTTTGTTTCACTTTATTAGGGTGCATTTGAGCTAGCAAACCCTTATCAAATATTTTTATTTTTCTTTACAATAGTAAACTAACTAAATCTAACCTTATTACATCAAAGGGCTCTAATTAAACAGTTGAGCTCCTTTTATTTACTCTACCTATCTAATTATCTGCCAAGGTTACACTGATTGGCTAGATTTTTATTCTCTATCTATAGACATGAAATTGAAAACATGAAATAGCCAAGTTTAAAAATTTTGACTATCATGGATTGTGGCAATAATAACAAGTTGCACACAATCATTATTATGCATAAAAGTAAATAGGAGTGGCATTTTGGCTTGCTCACTTTCATGGTATTTTTCCTTTTCTTGGGGTTCATATTCTTTTTTTCATATTTTTTGACCTTTTTGTTCTTTCGGTCCTTTGATTATTCTTTTAGGACATACCCTCTTGATATTTTTTAATTTTTTGAATATGGAAAACATTTGCAAAAGCAAAGGTATGTACAATATTACAAGGTTTAATCTTAGTCATTCAAAATTATGACTCCTATTGGTATAGGAACCTAACGTACCCAATCTGAGATTATTTCCTTTGGCACCTCCTGAAGCCTAGAAATTTCCCACATATAAATGTCTACAATATTTGTTTCTTTATGCAGTGATTTAACAAGAATAAAATGAGTAAAATTTGTAATATTTTCCACTACCACCATTATAGATTCGTGCCCTTTAACAGTTGTCAAAATCTTAGTAATAAAATCAATTGATACCACCTCCCACTTCAACTCAGGAATGGGAATTGGTTGAAGCAAACTAGTTGGGTGTTTATGCTCAGCCTTACCCTTTGGAATTCCAAACACCTAGCTATGTAATTAGCTACTTCCCTTTTAAAACCTGGCCAATAAAATTGCTTCTTCACTATTGTCAAAGTTTTGTGGTACCCAAGGTGACTAGCAAGCGGTACCTTGTGCATTTCCTGTAAGATTATTTCTTTCACAATTTTCACATCTGACATGTAAACTCTAACATTATATAAAACAATATCTTTCAAGATCATTTCATAATCTTGGTATTTCTATTGTGTTGTAATTTGCTGTAAATTATTCGTAATCTTCATATATCACTGATCCAGTTGTACAATGTCGTTCACCAAATCTATTTCCTGTTGTTAGTGGCCATGGCATGCATAACGTGCCCTCTTCGACTGTGTGCATCAACCACTCGATTTTATTTTCCCTTAATGTATTTAATTTCAAAGCCATATTCTCCTTGCAATTCTAGCCACTTAATTTTCCATGCATTTAAAATAGGCTGCTCAAATAAATGTCGCAACCCAAAATGATCTATTTTCAATTCAAATTTATGGCCCATAAGTGTATTCCTCTGCATTTTTAAGTGCGTGGATAATAGTTGCAAGCTCCAAATAATGGTTAGCACAATTCTTCTCATGCTCCTTTAATTTCCTGGACTCGTAACAAAGTACTTGTCCACTTTGCATGAGCACTCCACCTAGGAAATCTTTGCAGGCATCAATGCATATTAGAAAATCTGCATTCAGATCAATTTTTTTTAATACTGGAGTTTTGGTTAATAAATCTCTTAACTGTTGAAAAGTTTCTTCACACTTAGGTGTCCATTTAAATTTCACATCCTTTTTCCATAAAGATGTAATGGGGTGTGCTATTCTCAAGGAGCCTTCAATAAACCTCCTATAATAACCATCCAAGCCCATGAAAGACCAAACTTCTATAACATTCTTCAGTGTTGGCCATTCACTGATAGCCTTAATCTTCTCCATATACACCACTATTCCCTCTACTGTAATGATGTGACCCAAATAATGGACTCGTCTCTGGTAAAAAGAGCATTTACTCAGCTTGGCATATAGCCAACGGTCCCTGAGTACTTGTAGTACTAATATCAAATGTTGTTGTTGCTCTTCTTTAGATTTAGAGTATACAAGAATATAATTGATAAAATTAATAAAAATTTGTCCAAATAATCCTTGAAAACTCCATTAATTAGACACATAAAAACTACCGGTGCATTGGATAAACCAAATGGCGTCACTACGAACTTAGAGTTCCCATAACGAGCTTTGAATGTTGTTTTACAAATATCCTCTTTCTTGATCTACAATAGGTTATACCTACATCTTAAATAATTTTTGGAAAATATTTTTCCCCACATAGTTGATCGAAGAGATCATTAATTCTTAGCAATGGACATTTTTTTATAGTGACATTATTTAATTTTCATAAGTCAATACATAATCACAAAGTTCCATTTTTCATCTTAATAAAGAGAATTGGTTCAGCCCACGGTGACACAATGGGGTGTATATAACCTTTCTTCAACAATTCCTCCCAGTGCATCTACAATTCTTTAAGTTTAGGTGTACTCATTTTGTATGGTGTCTTAGACACTCAAATTTCTCTTGGCACTAGATCAATACAAAATTAGACATCTCTCTTCAAAGGTAATCCCAATATTTCTACAAATACATCAACAAATTCCTGTAGGACTGGGTAATTTTCTAAATTAACTTGATGATCCACATTTGTTTCCTCCATATGAATTGCAAGGATTTGGCATCCATTCCCATAATTGTTTTTCAACTGCATAGCCAATATATCTCTGATAGATATTGACCCAGGGATCCCTTGGACCTGTCTTTTCTATCCCTCATCATCCATACGCATAAAAGTTTTGCTATAATGGTCAAGGATTATATGGTGCTTCTCTAACCAATCCATGCCAATTAAACAATCATATGTACCAAATGAAATTACATTCAACTCAACTATTGTCCTCAACCCATCCATCTCAATTGGGAATTCTCTAACCAATTCTGCATCTTTTCTCTTGATACCCTTAGCTAGTTGTACTAACCAAGGTTTGAAATGTTTAAATTTTTTCAATTTAAAATTTTCAACTAGATTCATAGTAATATAACTATGGTTGGTTCCATAATCAATTAAATTAATAATGGGCTAATTGTTAAGGTTACCTTGAACCTCTATCATATGTGCATGATGTTGTATTTGTCGATTATCCAAAGTTGCATAAATTTTGGGCATGCCCTTGTCCACATTTTCCACATTAGTTGTCGCTTGTATGCTGTGTACAATCTTCATCCTCTCTGTCCTATGAGGATAATATCTATACCTGTGGTCCCTTTACAATCTCAACATTTTATTGGTGGAAATCAAAGATTCTTGTTAGCAACACCCCTGTCTTGTGGTTGGTTAGAAGTTGGAGTAGATTGCTGACCTGTCTGAGGATTGTTTTCAAGTGGTGAGGGTTTAAAACCATTTTCCTTTTCTCCATAAAATGTTTCTTCTTGTTTCCAAGGGTTTTCTGCATGACTGATCTATTTTACTTTTTTCATACAATTGTTCCACTTTTCTCATAGTTGCCTCAAGGGTTTTTGCCTCATCGTACTTCAATTTATCAACATAAAACGAGGCAATCCACTGATATAACTCTGCATTTTAAATTTTTCACCCTTAATAAACTTAACATACCTTAGTAGGTCACTAAATTTCCAACCATACTCTTCCATGGTCATATGTCCCAGCTGTAGCTCAAAAATCTCCTACATTTTTCGCTCATAATAACATTCAAATAGATACTTCCCCTAAAAATACTTGTTGAATTTCTTCTAGGTAATTTGTCTTTCATCCACATTCTTGATTACCTTAAGTTGCTACCACCATAGGTTGGTTTTTCCCTTCAAGTGATATATGGAAAATTTTGGCTTCTAGATTCGAAGAATGGTTAAATAGCTGAAGATATTTACTCATCACCAACAACTAAATCCCTTCTTCTTCCCATTTATTTTTTCCCCAATAAATGTGGAAAACTTGAGTTTTCTCATCTCCCCTTGCAAGCTCTCTATATTAGCTCTTATTCTAGATTTTCTAAGTGGTGACAAACTAGGGCTATTTTCAGATTATGTAGTATAATAATCCCTTTTACTTGTTTTCCTAGGTGAATGATAATGCTGATACGAAGCACTTCTGGAGTTCCTTGAACTTTTGGCACCTCTCTCCTTAAACCCTGCATTGTGATCATAATCTAACCTAGGCTTAGTTTGCTAGTCCAATTCTCACTAAATTTTGTTTAAATTCTGTAATATTTGGTTGTTAATTTGTTACTGCTCTTTTATCAACTTCTCATTGTTATCTATGTAGTTGAGCACTTCCAATTTAAGACTTTTCACATTTTCTTCCAAATCCCTACCATTAGGTTGGTCCAGTCCATGACCATTACATTCATTTTTAACATTTGTCATTCTTATGTTCTTATCTCTGACCACTTCCTCTACACTGTAAGGTTGTTGGGCATCTTATGGACTCCTATATGCCATTAGAAAAATTTTCCTGAAATTTTACCTGTAGCGTTTCCTACATTTTTTGTTGAAATTACTCACTGAATTTAGAATTTTGCATTGACTAGGTTATTCTCTTCATTAATATATTTTTGTTGACAATCTACTTGTGTCATTTTGATACACGAGCTGAAAGATATGACCTTTGAAAGATTGCAACATGTTATGCCAATTTCCTGTGGATTTTATTCAAAATGTTCAAGAAATTTAACCTTCAATTTAAATTTCTACATGAAGATTTACAATTTGTCCTAAATTCTCTTTCCAACAACTAGTCATATGCCCAATTTCTATTTACAGGTTGTAAATTATGGCCTTCAGAAGTTTAGGTAATTTTCTTTAATTTCTATCTAGAAAATTCCAATCTTGTCTACTTCCTCAAGCTTATACTTTCTTTTACAACCTATAACTAATTTTCCCACTGAAGGTACCTGTACTTTATCATACCTCCTTATTTTTCCATGTTCCTTGTGATTCTCATTCCTGTTTAGGGTTTCTCCAGTTCCTCATTGGAGGTAAATTGACTTTCGAGCCTCTTTCTCCACGTCACCAACATGCTATCTTCTTTTTGACCCAAGCCTCCAAATTTCCATATATATATATATATATATATATATATTCTTAAACTACACACACACACACACACATAGATAGATATATATGTTCAACAAACCTTATTACTTATGTATTTATATACTAAATCAAGAATAATAGTACTAAACAAAATACACTTGAAACTTGTCCATCAATGGCTTCAGGTTCCAACTTTTCTCTACGCGCGCGCCCCCCCCTCCCGCGCACACACACATATATATATGAAGTGCATGGGGCCTACCAGCGTGACCTCCATGCCATACCTTATAACTTACATATAAGATATACGACGGGCCCCACATAATCCCACATGACAGCCCCAGCTAATCCACTCGCTGGACTTAATGAAATGAATTGTTGAGATTTCATCAGACCCCAAACTTACATGGGGGTTAACGCAAAGATGCACCTTGACAGATCTGACGATCCAATTCTACTTCATCTAATGATTGCTTGGGACCATCATATAACAACATACATGCCCTTTAACAACCTCCCATGATCCGATGGGCTCCCCATTCCACCTACCTCATCACGGTTCCATGGTTTTGGCACATTCTGGCTTGCTTCCACTTCGTTGGCGATGTTTCGTCCCTATGGCATGGGTCTCCTCTACGTCACCAATCATCTGTCATGGCCCAAGCCTCGCTCGACAACTCTTCACTGATGCTACCATCTCGACCATGATTTACAAAGGGTTACCCAATGCATTGATGCAAACACATGTAAAACATCAATTATGAATTTCATTTGGTTGGCTCATATATAACAAATTTTATAAAGCTTAACATTTATTAATCATATGTGATTCCATATATGTACACAATACCATATATTAAATAATTAATATAGCCACATTGTAACTTAATAAAATTTTGAAGCTTCATTCAAAATATTCATACCTTTATTCACATTCTCTGTTTAGTTTTATGTAACAGAGTTTATATATATATATATATGGAATTTATTTCAAATAAAACCCCTTTCGAACCCAAGCTTGATGGGGAGACATGGGTTCCACCCTTGGAACCCCACCCTCATTTCGACACACAGGCTCACCCACATACACACACACATTTTCAATGGATTCTCTCTCTCTCTCTCTCTCTCTCTCTCTCGCTCTCTCACACACACATGCATATATTAAATTTAATATTTCAAAACAAAAATTAAGCCCCTTTTTAATGGCAATGATGTCCTGCACATGAATTTTAGTTCAAAATTAATCAATTTACCTTAGTTTATCCATCAATTAAACTATATTAATCATCTTTGAACCTTTTTGGGCACTTGTACTCTGATTTTGGAGTGAATTTTTACCATTCTACACATTGGGACTTTTGTCAAACAGTTGACGAGGAACCTATAATTTTTCAATTTGCTCCAAATTGGTCCAATTCAGACCCAATGTTGTAACTAGGCTTTGATACCAATTTGTGGTTTCCTCGACCCCCAACTACACCGTTGACCCCCAACTATGCAACACCACTCTTAGCAACATTTCATAAAAACCATTCACTTGTTGCAAAAATGTTCATATTCATTTTTTTTTACCTTGAAACCTAAACACGACAATTTGATTAAAATGCAATGCAACATTATATGCTTATGCAATCAATATGTAACACACATAATTCTCAATTAAAATACATCAATGAAAGCATAATTATCAATTGTAACATACATAATAGAAACTCATGAACAACAACACAAGTAATTATCGTTTGAAAATAGTAGATTGACTATGGGCTCTCCACATTCCACTTGGCCATAGACCATGTGGTTCATAAGCTCAACTAATGGTCACTCTCAAGCTGTGACAACAACTCCAAAGGCCATAATTGACAAACAATAACAAAAACCTAAGCCATAACACCAACCCCAACAACCTCCATCTCTAGCCACAAAATCATGTCCCCCTAACTAAAACCCAAGTAATGCAAGTCAAAACCCTAGATGATGCCTGCCTTCTGGGGCAACTTATAGTTGGTCGGAATAGTCTCCACCTACGACTCCATGGGCTCTGCTGCTTCCTGGTTTCCAAGTGCCGAACCAAAAATCCATGGTGCCAAGCATAATCATAGCCAAGAAGCCCTTAGAGCTTTTAGGAGCTCACATAAAAATCATATGCATCTCTTTGGCACATTTAACTTAATAACCTCACCTCCACAAGTTCTAGAGTCTAACCCTAGGACTCACTGACCATCAATTACCAAACTTAGTTCATTGAATATGTTACTAAGTAATGAATGAATATTAAACACAACCATTATCCTTTATAAATGCATGGCCCCAATTGGCCATGTAGCACTCACTGAAGCCACGTGAGCCCCAATGCACACTTTTCCACCAAAACCAATTGTTGTCTTTTTGCCTTGGAGTTGCCTCCCCCATACTTCTTTCGTGGAGTGGGGTATGCGGTGAGCCTTATTTTATTAATTTATAAAATTATGTACAAAATTATAATATTTACATCGTGGCTCCTCTCGCCATTTAGCCAAAACTAACATCATAGGAACAAGCGGCATAATATATCATTTGGCTCACCAATCTAATATTCAAAAGTATTTCTAGCTCACCAACATAATCTATTGAATACGTATATTTACATGATCAAAACATGTAGGGATATTAAACATATGTAAGACACATATATTTTATGATCATGTTAGAATATTCTAGATTTGTTAAAAATATTAGAGAAACAATTTTGAAATAAAAATAGTGGTTTAAAAAATACCGCATATTTTCAAAATACACACCATATTGAGTAGATTATAGAAATGCTTATGTCCAAAAATATCACATGTTACCCTTGTTAGGTAAAGAATCTCCTTCCTTTGGGGATAGGGCGGAGACACAAAAATTGAGCACAATAATTTGCATTTTTGATAAATGTGTGACACTAGTTGCGCATTTCAACTTACATTTTGATAAATATGTGTCTGAATAACCCTCTGGTAGAAAACAACGTATTTGAAAGCAATGTTCCCCGCCATGCCGGGGCCGGGGCCACTCGTAAGTGCATGGAAAGCCCAAGCGCTAATACTAGAAAATGTATCGGTGGGGCTTGAGCCCCTTGTTGGATTCTTTTTAGCACGTAGCTTTATGAGAAAACTATACATTGTTATGAAAGTCTTATGTTTGTAACCTTTTGTTTGTAGCCCGCAACCAATTCAATTCTAGAAACCCTCTTTCACGCTCTAATGGAGGGTTTAATCAACGAGATGGGTCCCTAACTAGAACAAGAAAACGCAGGTATTTCCACCTGTTCAATGTTTACACTGGAAAAGTCTCTTCGTGTTCATCTTGACAACTATTTAACAAAGACACATCTTCTTCGCCGCCGCTGCGATGGACAACATATATAAGCACGTAATATCTTCCTGTAATATCAAATCGCCATCTCATCCCGATATTCCATCTTGACTGCGCCGCCAATCTTCGCTAATATTGCTTCTTGACTGCGCCGCCAATGTAAAAATAAATTATTAATGATAAACATATAATTTAGAAATGTAAAAAATTCAGTATTAAAAATTTCATTTTAATTTGATGTGATGCAGAGGAGATGATAATGTCAAATGGGTTTAGAAAATGTTAAAAGAAACCAGTATTGAAAAATTCCATTTGATATTAGAGGAGATGACAATATCGGATGTGATGTGAAAGGAGGACTAAACACCTATATTTTTTATTTCTTAACCTAACGTACAGAATCTTTATTTAGGAAAAAATTTCAATAAAAGCTACGCCCATCAACGTAATGAGAGACATGAGTCTTTCTGGGCCGCGATGTACAACATATAAACACGTGATATCTTTTCAACAAAACAAAGCCAAGAAATCCATTTATTCTATATATTGTATAGATTTTTGTACGATTATGTATTCAATATTTTAAAATTTGAGAGATAGGAGTGAATGAAAAAAATAATCTATTAATTATTAAAAATTTTTAAGAGAGATACATTCTTAAATATTTTCAAAATTTAAATAAATTAAATAAATTATATATATGTAAAAAAAATAATCTATTTTTTAAGAGAGATAAATTTTTAAAATATTTTCAAAATTTAAAATTAAATTAAATAAAACTATATATAATGTAAGTTAAATAAGTGCTTATCTTAATATTTGATTGTGTGATGATAATTATTTAATGCAATATATTCTTCATAAATATATAACTAACATAATCACATTAGTAAATCTTTTGATATTATTTGAAGATATCATTTAACAAAAACTCTTTCATATTTATCATTTTCAAACTCTCCATTTTTTTTACTTTTTTATTATTATTGAAACTTCATATCTAACATGGGTACAATAAATACTAAACCATAATCAAATACTAATACAATTCTTAAACCAAGTGTTCATTGGAATACTTGGCTTTGTGATAACAACTATTTAATGCAAAGATCAAATGCATATATTCTTCATAGATATATAACTAGCACAACCACATTAGGAAATGTGTTGATATAAGTTGAAAACATCATTTAACAAAAACTCCTCCATATTTATCCAGCTTAAACCCTCCACTTATTTAACCTTTTTATTATTATTTAAAATTCATATTTAAAACTAGGTACACTAAATACTAATATAATCCTTAAACTCAATAATAATGCAATATTAAAAAAATATATATTTATTAATTTGAATAAAACTTATTTATATATACTATATCATTATAAAATTATGAATATAGAATTTTTAAAGTTAAATAAAGCTAATACATTGTATCAACTCAAAATATATGACAACAAACATAGTTCAAAAAACTCCACAAATCTCTTCGACCAATTTTTTTTCACAGAAATACACTTCCGACCCCAATCGAATGGTTCATTTATTTCAGTGGTTTTTTTTCATCAATTTCCAAATATCCAATGTCATATGAATATGTACATTGAATGACGAATATGTACAGTGTCCAAAGGAAGAACTCCATAATAAAACACCTTTGGTGTAAATATATAAATACAATTTAATCGGGGAAATAGTCGGCATTCATGAAGAATCAAAGGTTATTAGTATCTTATTGAAGCAAGCAATGATCTCCCTAATATTTTTAGAGAGGATAGAGAAGGTTTTATGGATATAATTATTTATTAAGTGCTACAATGGCTAGTTACAACAAGAGAGCCACTGTCGTAGCGGTAGTCCCTGTCGGGGTTGAGAAACTCGTGTGATTACCCATATGCCCAATTGTATTCGTTAATCTACAACCTTATTGTTAATGAAATGAATTGTATTCTATGCAGAAACGAAAGGCAGGGTAAACAATATGTAGTTATGTCGTTGGAGTGTCACGGGGGGATCGTTGGCGTTGCTCCACTTATGTCCAAGGAATATGCATTGGTGAATGTGGGAAACAATAGAAACTTTGCGGATGGTTCCAGAGTGAGACCCATTTCGTGAGGATTCCTTTTAACATCATGACAGTGAATTGCCCTATTCTATTTGTGGCTTTTGTCCCCGTTCTACTCTATTGGTAGGGACTTGCTTTGAAAGTGACTCACTAGAAACTCTATATGCAGGAGAGAAGGGAAGGGCTCCCCCATAGAAGATTCTAGAGGAGATTCTTGATGAACCTCTGGATATGCTTCTAGCCTTGGACTTGGATATGCATGCTTACTCGGATGCTTGAAATGCTACCTTTGCTTCCATCATTGAGCATTTCTGCTATGCTATGCTACCAACACTCTAGCAAAGTACATTAGCAAACATAATTTTGATACCTACCCTGACAAAACAATCATGGAAATGAAACCATATAAGCTTAGCAGCTACTCCAGTAAAGTTGAGGAATGCACTGCTAACCACCCGATGCACAATGGGTTCCTCATCTGAACAAATAGTATTGTAATAGCCCACTTGAAGGCTGTCACTTACTGCAACCCCAACTAAGGCACAAAATAATATAGCAAAGAGGGTCACCTTATGGCACAAAGTCTTCGCGAGCCTATGCAAAAGCTGTAATGGATGTAGAGATGTACCTTTGCAAAGGACACTTGGAGTGCATGCAGAGATGTCACATCCAAAGTAGTAATAAATCACCACATTTTACGTTGTGGGCCCACAAATTTACCATTTGTCTAACTCTTTGGGCCCACTACCCTACAACTTGTCTCGCATGCGATTGCTCAAATTGCAAGATGGATAACACAACAAAGCGATAGCTCAAACTGTAAGATGGACAACACAAAGAAGAGGCACTTTGATATTAGGATATAATGCATGTAACCCACTTTCAAATGAAAAACGTATTGTCACAACAAGTTTGTTTAGTAGTTATAATGCACGAACCTCACTATCAAATGAAAAACTTGTTGTCACAACAGGTTTCTGGGTCATTGAGTGCAGGGAATTTTTCTTTGTGATAAACTCGGGCTATCCATGAATTCTCATTTGTGAGAAAACTTATTTGATTTTGTGCGTCATATTTGTTTTTGCGAGAGCTTTTTGGCATATCACGATGGAAACACTGATGATATTTTGATGTGGAGAAGCTCATTCGACCAGACTGTCCCTCATATACGACGATGAAGAGTATAATGAGAATCATAAAGAAGTGTGTGCATAAAGCTCTCACTGCACGCCCAACAAAATACAGACCATAGAAATGAGATTTTTGTGCGTGGAGATGATGCCCTTGGATATTCCAGTAATCCCAGATGAATAAAGCAGCATGGCAGTATCGACTTGTTCGATTTTCACAGAAGGGGCGTCGGCGGGATTCAATACCATGATGAGGTTGTGTAGGGTGGAGACGCAATTTTGGTTGTTTTGCGACCCTAAGTTAGAAGAAGAAGAAGAAATTAGCGGAATTCGCAACTAGGTGGCTTCCAATTTGGCAACCAAAGATGGCGTGGTGAAGGCCAACATGGTGGCAGAGTCTCTGGCCTGCTTTGCTATCTCCGATGTCGTATTTATTGGTAGGGACTTGCTGCTTCAAACATAATTCTGTTTTGTTTACTTCAAACCAAAGATTTATTTTTCAGGAATATTTCAAATGTTATTTTTTTTATTTTCTTTGAGGTCTGGTGCATTCCTCTAGGTTCTCTTTCCTATAATTGAAAGAATGTGGCATATCTGCAATAATTTCCTATGAGAATATTACTTATAAGGGATGTGTTATGATCTTTTCACATGCCATGCTAATGATATGTGTATTCCTACGCAAATAGTGCATGGTTACATGAACACTTCCAAACCAGATGAAATAAACCCTTTCCTACTAATAATAATAACATCACGATTTATCTTACCAGACAGATATTAATCCACCGCATTCCAAGCCGCAAGCTAAAAAAGGGTGCACCCCAAATACATAGAAACGTATTGCAAAACAACCCAGCAAGAAAATACCAGAAAGAAAAATCATTGCCAAAGAAGAATACGATGCCAGAAAGAAAATTGTTTCCAGAGAAGAATAGAAATATAAGAAAAACATTTCAAGCCAAATCATTGTTATATTGCTTAAACAACTACTATGCCACTAGTCCTCGTGTTGCTTACCTTGCTTACCTTGTCTTCTGTGGTACTGGTGTAGATGAAAGGAGTCTCCATTTCTGCAACTCCTCCATTGCTGCCACTCCTGCCATTGCAGACTTCGGTGGGGTTTTCAGAATGAATTTATCCAGTCTGCTAAAGATTACGAGTACATATTCAGAACTTCAATGCAGATTAGTTCATGAAAGTCTTCCGCATAATTTATGAAGCAAGCGGCTTCTGTGTGTTTGCTCTAGAATCAATTTATCCAGTCTTCTGAAGGTCAGAACTTCAATGCATTAGGACACTTGGAAGAAGCCGTGGCAGCTATACATGCAGCGACAACGGTGATAATTATCTGATGTGTGTCTCTTACTAGTTATCCAAAGTTTTAGGAAAAGCATAGAGGCGAGCTTGCCAAACTGCCTATCCTAAGTTTTAAGAAAAGTAAACAGGCGAGCCCCAAACTCTTTATCCTAAGTTTTGAGAAAAGTATACAGGCGAGCCGAAAATAAGAGGTCGAAACAAAAACATTGGATAAAATTCAGTTGCGCAGAACATTTTATTTAAAACATTAGTTTAAACCTGAAATGTACGGGAAATATTATTTGGTTAAAGCGATTTAATAAGAAGTCAACGATTGATCGATTGCTATAGTCCTTGATATGCCAGAGCCAGGGACTAATAACATGTTTATTGAGATTTGAATCTATTTATTATACACTAAATTTTTCAAACTAATATTCTTTAACATGAAACTAAATACTATTTATTAATATAGAAAATTATGAATATATTGATTATTAATAAATTGTTTTTCACTTTATAGAGATTATAAAGTAATTGTAACAAATCACAAATCAAGTATTGTTATGATAGAGTAATGTTGTATTTGTGGATCATTTATATATAAGATATGATTAAGAAAAAAACACAATATAATTAGTTCAAGGGGAATTATTTATATGTAAAATATGATTGCAAAAGAAATATAAGATAATTAGTACAATAAGATTAGTTCAATAGATAATTTTTATTTGGAATTTGAGTTGTTTTATTCTAGTGGATTTCGATTCTTTTGGGTTAGGCATACTAGTTTACATTAATAGGTTTGTTAGTTACATTAATAGGTTTGTTAGGGATATCATGCATTAATGTGGAGAAGCATTTTTGAGTTTACTCCATGAGGTTCTTTCCTTTTCTTGTATTTAAACTAACTTCTAGTTACATTTATATGTATGGTCAATATTGGAATTGAGTTTTGTGAATTTCAATTCTTTATAAATTAAAAATTGTTGAATTGAGGCTTCTGTGATCCATATCAAATTTATGAGAGATTTTTCGACGTAAATCACATGATATTTCATTTGTCGACGTGTTTCGAACCAACCAGTGTGGTTCATCGTCAGGACAAGTTGAAGAATTAGATCAAGCATTGCATGTTAAATAGTCCCAGCAGAACCTCCAACAACTATAATTCTTGACCAGGCAACGACTATATTGACTAACGGCTAAATATGACTAGGGGACAGTTAGACAGACCAGGGGTATAAAAAATAAGTTAATTATATTATTATCAATTTAAAAGTCAAAGGGACATATGAATTGTTCTATAAGGGGTTATAGTATATAGTATATATATAGTATTATATATACTATATATAAATATATATAATATATATATAATATATATATATATATATATATTAAATTAATTAATTTTAAAAATGATTATTAAGTAGATAGTTAGTTATTAAAGTATTAACTATTTAATAAAAAATAAATATACAATAGTTAGAAATCAATCAAAGTGTTAGAACAAATAAGATTTTAAATAATCGGATTTAATTAATTGTTCTCTACTGTCACAATTAACCTAGAAGGTATTAAATCTAATTAATTGTTTAATAATGAATTTACCTAACAGGTTGTTTACTATTTTATCATATATATATGTATATATATATTAAGATAATAGTTAGTTATAAACGAAAATATATTGATAGGCTAAGTCAAGTGTTGGAAAGAAAATAGTATAATTAATTGCCTATCCACCACAACCTCAGTGGAATACACTGTCCCAGGGGTGGAGGCCCCCATACAACAATGCTCCAGCTTTATTGGCTTCACAACCTGCTCAACTACAACTGTTACACTCTCCTCCACCTAAACAACCCCAGATGCCTGCCTAACCAAATCTGAACCCGAACAACAGACAGACACAACAAATATACAATGGAGAGACATCCTATCCAGCTTATGCCGTGGAAATTCAGGAAATCAACCTGAGATCTGGGAGAGTACTCCCAGACAACTAACCTTTACCTCCACCTAGGGAGGTTGAGGAAGAAAGAGAGGAAATCACGCTTAAAGTAAATCCACCACCCTTTCCTGAGAAATTAACCCAACCACTCCAGCTTACCCCAAAAGAGACTGAACTTCTGGGAGAATTGAAAAACCTATGTGTCAAAATTCCACTTCTCCAAGCTATTATAGATGTACCTATTTACAACAAGTTGATTAAGGAGAAGTGCTCCAAGCATCCAAGGAGGCAAAGAAGAGATGTCCCTAGCATTAATGTCATTGGACAACTGCCCGACTTAATGCTGGGGCAGGTAATCTGTCCGAAGTATTTGGACCCTAGAAGCCCTGTAGTAGATGTGCACATCAATGGCACCATTGTCCTACATCTTTTGATCGACCTTGGAGCTTCCATTAATGTGATGACCAAGAACACCATGCTCAAGCTCAACCTCCAAGGTTCATTGAGAAAGACCACAACAATTTTGCAACTTGCACCTCCATAGTGACCCCTGAGGGGATTGTGGAGGATGTGATGGTCTCTATTGACTCTTGGGAATACCCTACAGATTTCCTAGTTCTCCAGCCTAGGGCTAAGCTTACTGGTTACCCTCTTATCCTTGGGAAGCTTTGGCTAGCCATTGTTGATGCCTACATTAGCTGCAGGGCTGGAAATATGACCATCAAGAATGGGCATATGTCCAAGAAGTTAGTCCTATAGCCTCCTGCTCAGCCATCTCTAGAACATGACTTACCTTTATGGCTGGAAGAGGAGGAAGAAGATGAATTTTATTTTTCCCAACTCTATACCTTAGAAACAAGCATGGGAGGGGGACAACATGATGAAGATGATTTGATTGAACACATACTCCAAAGTCCAACTCCCAATACATTGTCCTTAGAAGAATTAGTAAAGGAAACCCAAAAAAACCATCAAATTGATCTATGCTTAATCAATTCCAACCCTATCCATGTCAAAAATAATTCGACCCCAAGAGAGCTTTGAAAATAAACCCCTCTTTCTGTTCACTAAGAAGAAAAGTTGTGCAACCTGCTAAAGGAACATTTGGATGCCTTTGCTTGGATTTACAAAGAAATGAAGGGAGTGCAACCTTTAGTGTGTACTCACCACATTTATATCAAAGAAGGTTGCAATCCAGTCTGGAAACCCCAAAGGAGAATGACTCCAGCTCTTAAAGATATAATCAAAGAAGAACTGCAAAATATGCTAGATGCAAGATTCATTTACCCTATCTCAGATAGTGAGTGGGTCTCTCCTTTGGAGTTGGTTCCAAAGAAAAATGGTAAGTGGAGGATTTGTGTCGATTATAGGGAGTCAAAAAAAGCCACAAGGAAGGACCATTTCCCTCTACCTTTCATCGACCAAGTGCTAGATGGCCTGGCAGGGAAAAAGTTTTTCTCTTTCCTAGATGGATTCATCGGGTACAATCAAATCCAGATCAGCCCGGAAGACCAGGATAAGACCACCTTCACTTTTCCTTGGGGTACTTTCACCTATAAGGTCCTTCCTTTTGGCCTATGCAATTCTCCTACCACTTTCCAGAGAATAGTCCTGAGTATCTTTTCCGAGTTAGTCCATGATGCAGTAGAGATTTATATGGATGATTTTACACCTTATGGATCTGATTTCCAGGAGGCTCTATCCAACTTAGGTAGGGTGCTGCACAAATGAATTGAAATGAACCTATCTCTTAGTCCCGAAAAATGTGAATTCTTGATGACTGCAAGGGTTGTGCTAGGTCATTCAATATCCCAGCAAGGATTGCAGGTGGACCCAAACAAAATAGCTATCATCCAAAGGGTCCCACCTCCACAAAAGAAGAGAGATGCCATAAGTTTCCTAAGGTTAGATGGATACTCCAAAGGTTTATAAAAGACTTCAGCAAGTTGGCTTCTCTTTTATTTGGGTTGTTGGCCAAAGAATCTGAATTTGTATGGTCAAAAAGCTGTCAAGAGGCCGTGGACACCCTGAAGGACAAGTTAACCATTGCACTGATTCTCAGAGGCCCAAATTGGGCCCTTACTTTTAATATACATACTGATGCCTCACATAAAGCCATAGGAGTAGCCCTAGGCCAGATAGATGAAAAATTGCCTTATGCCATTTACTTTATCAATAAGAATCTGTCAAAGGCCGAACTGAACTACACAGTGACCGAAAAGGAGCTCCTGGTTGTTGTGCATTCATTGAACAAATTTAGGCATTATATTACAGGCTATTAAACATTTGTACATACTAACCATGATACAATCAAATATTTAATGAATAAAACTGATGTGAATGCCCGTATTATTAGATGGTTACTTTTTATAGTAGTTTGATCTAACTATTGTTGATAAGCCTAGCAAGGAAAATGTTATTGCATATTTTTTGTCTAGATTAACTTTGCCTATAGGTGAGGAGGGAATGGTTGATGATCAGTTACTAGATGAGCACTTATTCGCCATTTCAGTTCTCTCTCCATGGTTTGCTGACATATAAAACTATTTAGTATCTAGACAATTACCACCAAATTTGTCCTCCAAAGAGAAAAATAAAATTGTGAGGAAGAGCGCCCCCTTCACTTGGATTAGGGGCAACCTCTTCAAACTAGGCTCAAATCAAAATTTGAGAAGGCATGTCAAGGAGGAGGAAGTCTTTGACTTCCTTCTGACTTGTCATGATGGGCCTTGTGGAGGTCACTTTGCAGCAAAGAGGACAACAATTAAAGTGTTACAAGCTAGTTATTATTGGTCCACTCTTCATCAGGATGTGAAAATATATACTAGTAAGTGTGATCGGTGACAAAGGATGGGAAAGCCTACTCCAAGAGATGAAATGCCTCTGCAACCTCAAGTGAGTTTCGAGCCATTTGACAAATGGGGCATGGACTTCATTGGATCTATTGACCCTCCTTCCAAGCAAAAACAGTATATCATTGTGTGCACTGACTATCTGACTAAGTGGGCTGAAACCAAGGCAATTAAGGCAACAATAGAGGAGAAGGTGGTTGAGTTCTTAAGGGAGAATGTATTTTACAAATTTGGGTACCCTAGAGAATTGGTCATTGATCAAGGTATCCAGTTTACTCCAACATGATTGATGACTTTTTAAGCCAGCATAAGATCAAGCATAGAACCTCCACTCCCTATCAACCACAAGCTAATGGGCAAGTGGAGGTGACCAACAGAGTGTTGGAGGGCATTCTAACCAAAGTGGTTAGCAACAGTAGAATAAATTGGGTAGATAGACTAGTAGAGGCCACCTGGGCCTATAATACCACCTGCAAGGCCACCATTGGATTCACACCCCATGAGCTGGTCTATGGGAAAATGGTGCTATTGTCCTTTGAATTTGAGTATAATACATTGAGGATGGTATCCCAACTAGATCTAGATCTCAACAGTGCACAAAAAGAGAGATTGCTCCAGTTGAATGGTTTATATGAGTTCAGAATGTAGGCCCTCCTACACGCAGAGGTAACTCAAATTCAAAGGAATATCTTGCATGATAAGAACATCAGTGATAAGAAATTTCAAGAAGGTGATTGGTATTTTTTATATGAATTGAGATATAAATACTTTAAGGGCAAGTTAAAGACAAGATGGTTAGGGCCTTATGTTATAGAGAGATGTCATGATAATGGTTCAGTGCAGATCAAAACCATAGTTGAAGAGGCCATTCCTTTACTTGTTAATGGGCACAGATTGAAAGTTTACAAAAGGCCATTATCAAAGCAAGAGTTCATTGATGGTATCAATAAAAAAAAACTATCGTGGTGGAGCAAACCTCAACTCTTGCCTCGTCAAGTCATTGAGAAAAAATGAAAAAAGAAAAAAAAAAAAGGAGACTTAGGTTAAAACCTCCATGAGGCGCCTGAGTCCCACTATTGGGTTGAAAACCTCTTGGGGTGGCCCAATGGTGTCAAAAAAAAAAAAGAGAAATAAAAAGATCTATGGGTGAAAACCTCTCTTGAGGTGCCCAGGGCAAGCAACTAGGATGAAAACCTCTTGGAGGAAGACTAGTTGTTTTCAAAAAAAAAAAAGAGAGAGAGAAAACAAAAATCATGAAAAATTGTTTGTAGGTCAGCAGGATGACGACGAGAGATCAAAGGAGAATCAAAAGGGACCTATTCCACTCATATTTTTATTTATCCATCCATTATCCTTCATCATTCCACCATTTCTTTCATTCGTTTCACTCATTTGCCTCAGTTTGCAAGGGTACTATGTTTTCTACAGGATCCCTTGTAAACCTACAAGATCCCCTGAAAACCTACAGGAAGTAACCCTAGGGAAAGAAAATGACCTGCCAATGTCAAAAAATTAAAATCTCTACATCACCACTTCATTACCATACCTCTTTCCACCTTGATCACCCTTGCATTCTTAAAAAAAATCTTTTTTCAAAAAATTACAGTCTTCAAGAAAAAACGCAGAGGAAAAAGATGAGACAGAGAGCAAAGGGGAACAACACCTGAAGGTTGTTTCTCATTATTCACACACCCCTGGAACTCCTCTATGTCCACGGTCATCATCATCAGGTCCCAACAGTAGAAATGATTAAAATTTTTGAGGGAGAAGCAACTACAGGACACCCTATAGGAAATCCTGTAGCAGCCTATCCCACAGAATAAAAATCATAAGTTGCAGCAAGTTTCCAACATGGAGATCCAAGGGTAGAAGAAGGTCCAGAGAAGCACCACCACCATCATATTCAACACCAGGTACCTGCACATCAAGGAAATCATCAAAGGACAATAAAATAAAATAAAATAAAATAAAAGAAGGAGAGATCACATGCAACCAACATAGAGCGAAAACCTCATTTCTTAAACAAACTGCAGCAAGGTATTGTTACCACAAGTAAGTATCTCGCTTCACTCTCTCATTTGCAGAATGTAATCAAAATATGTAAAGGCTGTGAATGATTTGGTTTATAAGCAAAAGGTGGCCAGTTAACTTGGCCGGCCACCTTCGTTCAGTCAACAAGGAAAAAACAGTTGGTCCTCCCACACATGGCAGTAGTCAAGTCAAAGAAAAGAAGTATGAGGTCAAAATTAGTTAAGACTATAGATGCCCAAAGTGGGAGTTGATTACAAGGTGAGGGGAATGATGATGTGGTAGTGGGGACCAACGGTCCAAAAATATAAATTCGTACCTCAGCTGCCAGCACACCACCTCACTCAACTTGACCATAAGAGGAAATAGACGTTGATCCCCATGCACTCATGCATTCATCTTCTTGAGGCTCACTTTAGCAAAGTCTCTCTCATGCCCAAGAAACCTACAGGAGAGGAAAACTTCATTTTTCCTGCGCAGGACCTCCTATAGGATCCTACGGGATCACACATGAATCCTATAGGATACAGTTAGGCAGTCTACAGGATTGGCAGAGAGCAATTTTAGAGGGGGAAACATAGGGGTTGGCTACAACAAGCACTATAGGAGGTAGGCTCTACATTTCCTTTCATTTTTCCAAGTAAAAAGAACAGAAAAATATCCTAGTTTGATTGAAATTGATAGCTGTATAAGGGAATTGTATCCACATAAATTTCAGTCCCATTTCCTCCTTCTTTAAAATTTTGTATCATACATCTCTGCTCCTCAAATTCACCAGACAAAATGATAGGGGGGTTTAATAGAAGGGAGCCCATTAACACTATAAGGATTCACCAACACCCTCCTGTGCTAGAAATATTTACAAGGCATAATTGGAACGGGTACTTTGAGAAATTGAGGGGGTATGATGATGTAGCCTAAGATTTTTCTCTCTCCCTCATTCCACTGACCAGAACCCATGCCACTGTTGTGGTGAGAGGCCTCTCCATAGAGCTCACCCTTGAAATCATATTCAGAATTACCACACTTGCCTTAGGAGTTCCTTGGAGAAAGGAAGACAAGGGAAATAGCCAAAGTACAAAGAAGAAATTCTTTTTAGAGGGAGAGGATCCCATTGAAGACAAAAATGGAGTGAGGAGAGAAAGCCTACCATACCCTTGGAATGAGGTAAGCTACCACCTTATAAAATATATATCATGTGAAGGTAGGTATAGTGTGGTATATGGATATCATTTTAGGCTTCTTGAAGAATTGAGGTTTGGAGTAGAAACACCTCCTCACCACAGGATCAACACACCATACTTCCTTCTGCGATCACTGATAGATACAAGCATGAAGGTGCAGGAAGGAAACTACCAATAGCTAGCCTGCCATGGGTTAGTTAGAATTGTCATAGAAGATGCCCTCCAAAACCTTAGAATTCCTATAACTTGGCCAATTTTGAGAGACATGTTGGCAGAGGAGGATATCAAGGCCCTCACATATGATAGAAGCCCTAATGTTAGTGAAAAGGATGAAGAAGAGACTGGATTAGATGAAGAATAAGCAGGGAGGGATGAAGAGGAAATAGATGAGGAGGAAGAGGAAGAGAAAGAGAAGGGAAGTGATGAAGAACCAGAGGAAGATGTCAAGGAGGAAACTGATAAACAAGATGAGGATCTAGAGGGAGAAGAAGAGGGGAAAGACAAAGGTGAAAAGGGAAACGGAAAAGAGGAGGCAAAGGACAATGAGGAGTCACCGAGGGTGTCTCCAAAACCCACCGAGAAAGAGGCAGAAGCTTCCCTCACTTCCCTTAGCACCCTTATCAAACAAAAATGCAAGAGACAGAGGCAAAACCCATTATCCCTTAGAACACGGAAAAGTACAAGGATAAGGCAAGGAAAACCTCAAACTCCAACCAAGGTTCCCATTGTTATTGAGGACTCACCTAAATAGTAGGAGAAGATGGCTCCTCTTATAAAAACTCAAGGAGAAGGATCCTCAGCACAAACCTCCCCTAAGTTTCCTATCACATATGAGAGAAGGCCTATGACTAGATCTACCTCATCCAAAGGAAAAGACATCCTACAAGATACATAATAGGACCTACAGGAAGCAGAGGTAGTCCTATAGGAAACTCTGCTAAACCTACAGGAAACTCAGAAATTGGATAATGTAGGAAGTATGCAGCAAGAAACAAAGAGAGATGACCCAAAGCTAAGGGAACCTAGTCCTCAAGCTAACCTTGAATCCTACTACAGATTTATTGAAGGGGGCGGGGTTATTCCACAAAAAATTTCCATCCCATTATTCTTTGAGCTTGAGAAAGAAAGAGCCCGAACACATAGATGGATGTAGATTGCCAAGTCCAAGGGAGTGGAGGACATTTCTTACATGGAGGAGAAGCTCAAAGAGATTGGTAGAGAACTAAGTAGCCTCAGGGACAGAGAGGCCATAATGGAAACTTAGTTGGAGGCATAAAATGCATGGTTGAAAAGACAACTGCAAGAAAGAGAGAATCAATTGGCATCCATGGCCCATCTATCTTTGGAAGCAATCCTGTTAGAGTCGGTCTTTACATCCCTCTGTCAGAGATCATTTCTCTTTATTGCATTTCATTTTTAGGTGTCTCACTCGCTTCACTCAGTTGCATTCCGCTAGGCGAATGCCATAATCTGACGGAAGGGTCTTGTTATTCATTTCCCCTCATACCTTGCACTGCTAGCTTAGGTTTGTTCTTCAAAATCAAATTTTTGAGTCACTTACAACCCTGTTTTAGTCTTTTGATTAGCAAGAGTCATTTCAGTCACTAGGTATAGGGTTTCACAAGTTGTGTCTTCAAGATGTCCAATAAAGCTAGCAGGCCAGAGGGAGGTTCAAGTATTTTCATTGTCATATAGATGGATTATGAATTTTCTTCAAAACTCTGTTTTGAAGATAAGTCGACATTTTGTTTTTTTTTTTGTAATAATTTAAAAAAAAAATTCAGTTCTTGAATTCTTCAAGCGTAGCCCTGGTCTCCTTTGCTAAATTCCATGACAGGTATCCCTGCAAAAAATTGCCAAAATTCATCATTCAAACCAAAAATCAAGGGGGAAACAAAAATATAGAGTTGTATTAATTGTGAAAAAGTGCCAATTTCAAAACATTACAACAAAAATGGGTTTTGAAGAACCAAAAAGCAAATCAATGTCTTTATAAATATTTTTCCATGAGGATCAATGTTATTTGCAAGCCAAGAGCAAAGACAAACCATTCAAAGTAAATTGGGTGAGCAAGTGTGTAGCTTGGGTGAAGTTGATTGAAACTAGGCCGGCGCGACGCATAGAACAGGTGGCACGGCGCACTGGAGGGGTGCGGCGCACTGGGAGGATAAACCGAGTGTAAATTTCCACAGGCACGGTGCACTGAGAGGGTGCGACGCGTTGGGTATGCGGCACAACACATACAGTCCAAGGCCCGAAAACGTTTAAAATTTCTCCAAATTGCCGTTTATTTGCATGGATTTGCCAGGTCGGGTCGATATCATAACGCTTTATCCAATTTTGTGATAAGTGATGGTGGTTCATGGATGCTAATGATTGAAACACAATCTTAAACCCTACCTATAAAGTGCCTCAAAGGATAATTGATGTGGGTTACCAATTCACTTTTTTGCTACCAAAGTCACTCCTCCTCCCCATTTATCCCTTGTTTCATCATTTCCTACCCCCCCCCCAAGCTCATCAATTCCCTCTCCTACATTCTCTTTCCCAAATTCAATTTCCAATTTCCAAACCCCAAAACCTTAGCCCTTACAAAAAATATCCTAACCCCATACATAAAACCCATCAAACCCTCCTACCTTTCCCTAATAAAATTTATCATAATATTCCCTAATCCTCCCTTACTATTTTCCCTTTCCTAACAGTCCCTTGTTGCAATTTTTTTCCTTGGTGGCAAAATTCAACCACATCACAAATAGAGTAGTCCAACACAATTTAGCACCAGCATCTTTTTCTCCAAGGCGGTTTGTACAATAGCAGTTATGTCATCTGGTCATTCATATGATTATGAAGTAGAGACCCAAAGTGACTCACCCACGGAGGGACATGCACCCCGGAGGCCTCATAAAGGTGGCATACATGTTAGAGAAGAACCGACCACCCTTACAGAATTGCAGGCCTGCCCTCTTGCCGTCTCTTGTTTTCAGTTTCAGTCATGTTATGAATTTTGCGAGAAGGTTGCTACTGTTCAAGTCCATCATGAGTTGGTTCGCTTATTTGTATTACATTTACACAGTGATCGAGTGACTTTGGCTAGTGTCACTTACACCAGATTCTATCTCATTAGCAACCGACATACCAAACATCAGAGAACCATGGAACAAGAAGCAGAAGATTGACTGGCAACATTATGAGCCATATATTAAACCCAATTTCTTGAGGCAACTCAAGAGAGTGTTCCGTTCTAATATCTCAAAGATGAATATGCTCCATTAGTGAAATTAATCATGAAGTATTTCAGTTGTGAAGGTCGCTTCTCCTGAGTATATGGTTATCACATCAAGTTGCTCATGCATTTCACCCGGGTAAGGATGATGAACATTCCTTATTTCATATGTCGGAACATAGAGAGGATGACCACCCTTGTGTAGCACAAGACCCTTGAGCAGCAATTCAACAACAATTGCCATTTTGCTCTCATCAAGATTTTGGTGGTTCATCAGCTTGGATTACAGGGTATCACTTGGGATGATTTCATCTCTCGTGACTTTTTCAGATCACCTTCAGAGGTTGGGCATGAGACAGGTGGACCTCCTCATCAGTATGAGTGCCATGAGACCGTTAGTGTGCCCGTGTTCATCACATATCAGAGGGGCACTAGACATTTGTTTGCAACAACGAAGTGAGTGTTATCTCCACTTGGTGTGGAAGGGGCCTCATTTCCAACATCAGCACCACAGGTACAGGACAAAGGCAAGAGTCCAATGTAGGAGGAGGGGCCATCAGGTGAACAAGAGACCGACTCCATTCTCATTCATGATGATGATACAGATATGGGCCCGGAAAGTGCTAAACTTAGAGAGATCATCCAGGAGCAGCAGACAGAGATCAAAGCCTTGTCTCTCAATTTGGAGAGGGCTAAGTGGATTATGAGATACTTGGAGAAGAGGAACAAAAAACTCGAATATCAATAGGCAATCATGGAGTAGCAAACCATCCACGAGAATCGCGAAGCTGCCCAAAGGCGGAGGATTGAGCTCACTTCATTGGAGCAGGAGATTAATGATGATCGAGAGTCTTGGCTTGAGAGAATCAACATCCACATGGAGAGACTGCTGGAGAAGGCTGATCATGACAAAGCATTGTTGATACACATGGATTTCCATTATAGGGCGCACAATATGAGTTCCAAAGCACGAATAAAGAGTCTAAAGGCGAAATTGAAGAAGGCAATAAGGAAGCAAAAGAGGTAAAAGGAGCATGATCGCCTTTAGATATTGGCCAAAGCCTCTTTATCCCAGCATAACACTTGATGGAGAAGCTCCAACGCAAATTTCAAGAAATTTGGGGCATTTTTGGTATTTTGACAAATTTTGGCACTAAAAAACAGAGTTTTTCTCCCTATGCGTCGTGCCACGTGGCGTGCGCTTTTGTTAGGGAGCTCCAAATGTCAAAAAAATTATATTTTTGGATTTGGCATGAAAAATAATGACTGCTGGCGCATGGCCAACAAGTTTGGAGTCCACAAGAGGTCAAAAACACTCAAAACATGACCTCACTTCCTCTATTTTGACACACAGGGAGAAGTCTTGGGAGATTGAAGTTTTGGAGGGGCAAATGGACACCAAATTGAAAAATTCCACTTGGGTTGGAAATTATATAGGTAGGGCTTTCCAACAAGATATCTTGGGATTAATTTGGACTTCGGGAAGTGCCTCAAATTTAGCCTCAAAGTGGTGCGACGCATAGAGGATTTGGCGCGGCGCATAAAGGATTTTTGCCCAATTTCTCACCTTCTAGCTCAGAAATTCGGCCAGTTTGACTAATTTTTCTTTGTCATGTAATTATGAACCTATCTTGATGTAATTGAAGGATCATGATGTAATATTGGAATATTTTTACTTGTTCTAGAGGATTCATTCATTAAAAAGTGAAAATTTAATGAATGATTCAGTTTCCTACCTTATAGAGGCAAGTTGTTTGATTGCCTAGATTTTAGTGCTTTGTTTAGAATTGGTTGAAACAGCTCCTAGAATGATGAGCTTGACCCCTAGAGGCATGGGAGTGGGTTAGGATGGTCTATATCATGTATCTTCTTAGTCATTTTCAGGGTTGGACAATTGGGATTACTTAGCACTCTATTGTACATTCTATCTCTGCATTTTTGGCGAAGGAAAGACCAGGGTTTTGTAGCACTTGTTGGGATCCATGTGGTTTTGTGTCTTGATGGTGTCTTTCTCTTAGTAATTGTAAGTTCACTGATGTTTATGTGTATCATTTTCCTTTCTTTTTGCTTTTGAAATTAAACAAAAGAGAGATTAAGGTAGAATTCACTGAACTGTTGTGCTCTTCCTTTAGTTTGTTTAATTTTCAATGTTTTCATCTGTTTGAGGAGGAATCTTGAGACCCTCTTTCCCTCATTGGCTGCTCACCGGTCTGATCCATCCATTTTTCATTCTAAAGCGTCAAGACAATTGCCTTCCTTGCCCCAATCAGAACTTTGCAAAAACTGTGTCTCATCCCCAGACCCAAATTTTCCTCTCCCATTTTCCGACTCAAAACCCCCAAAAACTCAAATTCAAATCTTTGTACTTCATACCTAGCCTAAAATAAGTTTTATTTCAGTCATCTTGAGCCTCATCATTTATCCTTTGCCGAGATTGACCTGGAGAGAGCCCTCTCCTGTCCTCGTAGGGCTAGCTATGGGGCTGAGCGTTGTTTGATGTGGGCCTAGAAGCTTACCTTTTCAGCCTGAGGTAAATCTAGGCTCTAACAAATCCAATGCAAGATTCCATCTAAGTCCTATGCATTATACCTTAAGGAACAGTGGTTGCAGTTCCAAATCAAGACCATAGTGCAGAGAAGCACTATGCCATTCCAGGATTATAGAGTGTTCATTGATCTCTGTGATCAAAGTAAATTGGAGGATAGGGCTAAGATGTCTGAGTTCTACTTTCATAACATGGCCTTGACAGATCTGAATGTATGGGACCCTAATGCAAAGCTAGGGGATTTACAGTTGGTGGCTTTGGCATCATGGATGAACCATGAGGAAGCAAGGGCTGCATAAATGAAGAATATATTGGCAAGGGAACAAACAGAGCCTCTCATGACAAGAGTTGAGCAGTCCAATCCAATGGCTGTCATCAGCACACATAATCTAATTGTAGATGATCCTCAACTTGCACCTAGGTATCTTACTGCCCAAGAGCAAGCAATTACACATTTTGAGGATATGTTCAGATTGTTAGGGGATGACATCATGCAAGCTTGCCAAAGGAGATGGAATAATTTCCCATATAGTTTGAAAATCATAGAGTAGCATTCTCCTCAAAGGATGAGAGAAGCACTAAATAGGACACCCATGGACAAACAAACCATCCAAAGGCTCAAAGTCAATTGGATTGGCTTAAGACTCAGTCCACCACTACTCTTGGGGACGTTAGAAGGACGAAAGGAAGAGGAAGAAAGAAAGTAGTGGGAGGAGATAGGAAGGAAGGCAAGATTCTATGCACAGCAAGAAGAACCCACAACATAAGCATGGGATGTTAAGGAAGCCACTAGAGCTATGAAAGACATGGATATTGATTAAGTTACTCAGAGGATGAGCAACATTTTTAGTAGGGGGTGATGATTAGGCTCATCATTCGGTAACTATATGGACTTTAATTCACCTCCTAGCTTAGTGAAATCAACTCTTCTCACAATTTATTACATGTTTTGATTATATTTTGTTTAATGAGATGATTCAAAGTGAGATATTATGCCTAGTGGACTAATGTGCATTAAATGCGGGTTTGTGAGAGAAAATCAGGGAATTTTGGCAAGATTAAAGGATAAAACTCGAATGGGACAAGGAAGAGAGATTGTAGGAGGTAAATCCTCCTCATTTGAATATTCCTCCATCAATCACACTAGCTCGGAGTACAAACAACCAAGTCATGAAGATCAAAAGGTAGCCAAGCAAGTCATAGTCAAATAGTTAGTTTATCTTGAGTTTGGGAGCTGAGCCTCCCTAGATTTAAGGAAGTCGATGGAGATTTTAGTTGTATAAATAAAGAGGTCGAGAGCCTCATTAGGATTTGATTTTTTGTTGTAAAAACACTAGTTATTTTTTAGCTCCAGACTTGTGGAAGACATTGCTATGTAATTTTTTGTTTGATAATGAGAATGAGCTTTTTCATGATCTAGTACTGAGGTAACTTATATGGTTGAAGCTCTTGGGTTAGGGCCAAACCATAGTAGCAAAGGCTCCTCTTCTTGTATCTGTATGCTTAGATTAATTTCATAGATTCATGGTTAAATTGCCATTGGAAGTGTTTCATTGCAATTAGTGTAGATTTGATTAGTTTGGTTAATAGTTTGCTTCCATTTGTGCTTTACTTCAGCAATAGGTTAGAAGGGATAAAAGGAGCATTGAAAAGCTTTCAGTAGGTGTCTTGGCCTCACTTATTCCTTCAGGGATCATGATTTGAGGAAAGGACCCCCATGCAGCCCCAAAAAGACAAAATTCTACTTTCTCATAGAATTTAGAGTTTCTTGTGCTTAATCCAGCATTTGATCAGTTTGTAAGTGTAGGAATTAGCCATCATTTCTTCCATGTTCAGTATTACAACAAATCTCATCAATGACTTCATCTTATTCTGCAAATTTTCCTCATGCATGAAGTAGACATTTAGCTCATTAAACTCTGCTTTTCTAGCTCATTGAAATTCTTCTTGTTTACATTATTTTTGGGCAAATATCATTGTTTGATGTAGTGCAGGTGTTTCAGAAGTAGAGAAATATTTCATAGCAAGCAACATCCTTCCAACTTCATCCATCCATGATCATTCCTCACTTTCACTAAGACCCTCACCAATTTCATCATTCTTCAAGGAAACTTCTTCAAGCATGTTGAGAAAATCCAACCATCTCCCAACCTTGGTTTTGAGTTCTAAGTGATCCTAGGGATTTTCTCACTCCATTCCATCCACCAACCACCTTCCCACCTTCCTTGTATCCTATATAAATACAGAGAATCCTGTAGGTTTTTAGGACATCCTGTAGGTTTTCCTGTAGTGGCCTGTTTTGAGGTTGAATTGAGGGAAAACCTCCAAGAAGCCACACAAGGTCACCTAAGGGTCTCCCAAACCTTCCAACCATCCACTAGCATCCCTAAGCCACCTTCCACACCACCAAAAGAGATTATCTTTCACACTTGTTTTTCCATAAAAAAGAATAAAAAGAAAGAACATATTTATTTTGGTCCTTTACATGCACAATAGTGAAGTTTGATGTCTGAATTTACATGATTAAGATAGTTGAATTTCATCCATGTTATTCTTTCTGAAACATAGTCTCTTAGCAATTAGGTAGGAAATGGTGCGTTTTAGCATTGGATTTCAGTCTTTTTCCTTACTGCAGTAGAAATTTTTTCTCTTAGAGTAGATTTATCTTTCTTTCATTAGTAATCAAGCTTCTTCTGAATCCATAGAAGTCTATCTTGAAAACCCTAGTCGTCTCTTGCCAGGTGAATAGTTACAAAAGGCAGAACCATCACTTTTACTTGTGTATACAACATTCTCACCTCCAAGTTTGTACGAACCCTGGGTTGATAAAGTAAAGCTGGTAGCCCGAGGAGTTGAAACATTCTTGTTGCAATACTGGTGCTCATAAATACCTTGATTTTTTTCATTTACTAGGATTCGATGTCCCTTTTGCAACCATGTCACCCAATAGGAATTTGGGTGTGTCATCCTTTGCAATCCTAATTTCTCCACCATTTCTAGAGAGACAAAATTATTTGGGTTTCCAATATCGATAATCAATTTGCAACATTTTACCTTGGATTTATATATTGTTCTAAATAAGTTCCTTCGTTGTGCTGGATCTTGCCTCTCCTTTTTCCTTTAATTAAAATCCTCTTCAACATTAGGGATTCACCCAACTCATGGGTTTCCTCTTTTACCTCTAGTTTTTTTGCCTCATCCTTGGCTGTTGCAACATGTATTCCTCTTGAACTGGATGATTTATTTTTCAAGACAATTCCATGACATATGGCCAGTATTTCCACATATGTAGCATCTAATTTCTCTTTCTCTGCCTCTACCTCTTGGGAAAAATATTATCCCTCTTGACTCTCCTCTTGGATATTGACTACTTGAATTCCCTACTTCGTCTCTTGGGGTTTAAAATCTTCCCCTGTTGGGATATCATTTTCCTCTAATTACACTCCTTCCTCTGCTTCATTGCCTTTGTTTCCTACCCAACTTTTATTCTACCCTTAGTGCTTCCTAATAAGCAAGCTCCATGGTCTTCAATGGAAAGAGGCCAATTTTATCTTGGATTTCATACCTTAGGCCATTTATGTATCTAGCCACCTTCTCCAGATCTTCCTCAATGTGAATCTCTCTTATATTCAACCTATACAATTCCTTTGTATATTATTTTACCGTCATGGACTTCTGCCTCAAATTTTGTAGTTCCTTGAATAAATTCAGTCGATAATCCTTGGGCATAATCTTACTCTTGAATTTAGCAACAATTCTATCCCAACTTTTAATCTCCGCTTTCTCTTTTTCTCTGATCTACCTGCAACTCATCCCACCATAGTGTTGCATGCCCCCTTAACTTGGTCACAACATACTTGACCTTCTAGTCCTCCTTGAAATCCTCATAATCAAAATTCTTGTCTAGAGTGTTGATCCAATCCAACAACTCTTCGACATTTAAGTTTCCATCATATAGTGACACTTCCATATTTGTTTTGGGCATGAATTTGGTAACTAGATTTATCAAATATTCATCTGGTTTCCCTCTCCCTAGAGTTCTCTCCACCTCTTTTTCAGAATTCATGTCCTCACTTTTACTGACATCTCCCACATCGGGCTCTCATCCATGGGTAGTCTCCATGACCTCCATTCTTTCCTAGATACGCCTCAATTCCAATCTCAAGTCCTCGTCCATTCCATGCCCTTCTTAGCCTCCTCTTCTGGGTGGCATACTTGTAGCACAATTCTTAATGACTTTTCTAATTCTTTTACCAGTTATAGGCTTTGGAGAGCTTAGAGGCTCTGATACCACTATGGCACAACACAAGCATGGAAACTTCTTTCCTTTTGAAAAATCCTGCTATAAGAGATACCCGTAAGAATTTTCACTTTCTACTTCCTACATGGAACCCGCCCTTTTTGACCTTCATTCTCTTTTACAAATTAAAACAAAATTCAATTTAATACGGGTTTGCCAAATAAGGAAAAGGCTAATGGGCAACCTGACTTAAGGCCTGAGTGGAGCTACTGGGCTCATAAGTAGTCGAGGGTTGGAGTTTCTTTATTGGTCTTGGTCAAAACCTTTTATCATTCCCCAAGTACAGTGTCACGCCAAACTATGTCGGTAGGGCCCACACAAGTAAGACTTGACTCCAAACCCGATCAAGAGTCAAGATTTCTTCCTCTTCACCATGTTATCACTCCTAACTGCTCCAACCTTTGAATATTCAATAGGACCCACCCGTACAAGGTTAGAATTCAATGATTTTGTTAGGGGTTTTGTAAAATAAAAAGGGATTCAGAGGGTTGACCTATGACTACTAGTCCACCCCCTTCGAACCCCACATTATAGTTAGAAATTGTGCATTAGTTGAACTATTTCCATCGTAGGGATTTATTCACGTTCAATAAGGATGTTTCAAGACAAATTTTAATAGTGTGCTCTAAGGGGTTTCAACATACAAATTCTTCTTAATTTTCATTAGTACTATATTGTTCTTTTCTTTAGATAATTGCATCTACAAAAGTTTCAACATTTACATATTGCATTCACCCCATTATATCATAACATCATAAGAAATTATGTAGAAAGAACAATAACATTAGTAATGCATCATAACATAAAGGAACAATGGAAGAGAAGCATGCACAAATAGAGACACCAAGAGTTTCAAAGTCCAGGGAAAAACCCCTCCAAGGGCCAATTTAAGTCAGTTCACAACTTCGTTTGTGAACTGAATGATATAGAGAGTTGTGTCCATAACGTTGTCCCATAAAGAAATACCATTGTCATAATAAATGTCATCACTATCAAGGAACATATTTTCTTTCAAGTTTCATTAATACTTTCAAATATGATAAGTGCAAGATAACTGTGATCATAGAGCAAAGTCACTATATGACAAGAGCCATATTTTTTCCATCATAAATTCACAGAATCATAGGAGTCATGTATCTATCATCATGAAGGGTATCTGATAGCAAGAATAAGTTATCAATATTATCAATTTCCATCTTCACACTTGCCATTAAAAGTTATAAACATCATAAATATGGTTATTGTCACCAAACGAGAGTAGGGCCATTGTCAAATGTCATTACTACTATATTATAACTCTTCAAAATTTTAGAGAGATTAGTGTCACGTCCAGTATCAATGCGACACTTGTCTGCTAACATTGACATATGAAAATCACAAATTCATGTGAGTTATAGAATAATGCAAGCCACCACACAAGAATGAATTCATACTATTATAGAAATGCAAATCATCGTAATGTAAACATATGCAAACTATCATAAAACTGTGATGTGAGTAACTATAAGTTGATGTCACTGCAATATACCACATAAGATACATTATAGGATGAGGCTATATACTATATATTATATATATATATATCCCCGAAATAACCACTGTAGTGTGGATCTGTGCCTTAGTGAGAAACCACAGTAATGCAGGTTTGTGCCTTAGAGATAAACCATTGTAATGTGGGTTTGTGACTTAAAGAGAAACCACTGCAAATTTATGCCGTTGTGAGTGCAAGAGCTATAGGAGCTATTAGCCATAGGAAAAATAAGAAATTCCATCGAACCTCTATAGATATGGACTTCATAGATGCATGATCTATTGGAAAGGAAGAGAAGCTAAAACATAAAATTCACCCAAAACACACGAGATGCGGCTCTTCTATTGATCACACAAAACTTGATTCTTACAATGAACCCAGTGAAGGGTACTTAACCTTTTTCAACTAGCGACTCACCTAAAATATCTTGACATGAAACCACACAACTTGACATGCAACTAGACAATATCAGTTCGACTATGAATTAACTCGACTTGACTCAATGCTCAGTTAACTGACTCTCTAACTTTAGCCAACTCCTCATGCGGGAGTATTTAGCTTATTCTAACACTCTCCCTTAATTATGACTGCTAAACTAAGACTGACTGTAGTATACTTGGGGGGATAGTATGGGGTACAAAGGGAGGTACCCAAGGGAATAATGTAATAATGGGATGGACCATAGTTATAAGGTAATCCCGTGGTATTAGATATATGGTATTGAGAGAACCATGGTAATGACCCATGGTATTGTATGTATGAATCATATATAGATGCTAGAGATTCCCTATTGAGAGATTTCAAGGAATATTGTATTGACAAGCATATGGGTTGTGGAGTGTTCTCCTTCCTTAAGGGGTGATTGTATGGTGTTACACTACCTCAAGGGTTTGATTAATAAAGAGAATTTTATCTATTTCTCTGTTGTTATTTCTAGGCATATTTCTATATTTCTATATTTGCAGGTCAGATATATTACAAGTGGTATCAAAGAACTTTCTTGGGAAAAACAGAGTTTTTTTTTCTTTTTTTTGTAGGAATTTTTTGGGGCGGCAAGTTTGCAGATCAGATCTGTAATTTCTAGTTGAAAATTTAAAGAAATAAATTTCATATCTGAATTCTTTGCGAAAAATACCCAATTTTAAAAAAACAATCGGCCAAATCGGAGTCTGGACGAGGGAGATATCGCTGATTTAAAAATCAGTTGTGTTGCAGAAATGTTTTTGATGAAAATTCGTGGACGACGGATCTCTAGTTAATGTTTGTCATTTTTGTGGGGAATTTTGAGAAACTAACTTCATATTTGAGATCCTCTTGAAAAATTACCCAATTTCAAAAAAAGAAAATCGGTCGAATCGAAGTCCGAATGAGGGAGATATCACTGATTTAAAATCAATTTTTATTTTTTATGTATTTTCAGAATTGTTTGTGACAGAGGGACAATTGCGACACAAAAATGAAATTTCAATGCCTATATCGGGATTCATATCACATGGGAAGATGCAGAATGGTTGTTCCATTTCCAAAAATAGGTCATAATAAGGATTTTGAGCAATATTGACTGAACTGGGACCATTTTAAATTTTCGCCAAGTAAGTGATTTTTTTTCAAAACCTTCTTCATGGCTTCTAGCAAGGATCTTATTTTTACAGGAAAAGATAATGATCCTACTATTGAATAATTCATAGAAAGAGAAAATTCATTGTGGCCAAAATATTGGAAAGGCTTAGTATGGCTTAGTGTGAAAGATGAGGCTGCAATATGATGGAACTCACTTGACAACAAGCAGTTGTCCAAACTTTCGGATGAAGAATTTGAAAAACTCCTTTTAGACAAATGGTCTCATGCTAGAAAACAGGGGAATGAGACATGTAAGGGATTATTTTCTACTGGTATCTCTTTATTACAAGTTCATGGATGTATTCAAAAGGAGAAGATCATTGTGTCTATAAATCCTAGTTGCAAGCAAGATTTTATAAATGTTAATTTGGAAAAAGGATTGCAAATCCAAGTTAAACAAATGGAACATACACAGGTTAATAATGGGTAGGTTCAAGTTTATAAATATTTGAATACTTCTATGGACAAGTATGTATTGCATTCTGATTTTTATGCTTCAGATTTGGCTAATGTGGATGTTGTTTTGGGATACCCTTGGATGGAATTTGTTGGTACTATCAATATTAATGTGAAGAAGAAATTCCTGAAGCTCTGGTATAAAAAGGAGAAGATTACACTACATGATATTTCCATTAATAAACAGATAAAGTCCAAGGAGGCTGAAGCAGAATATGTTTCAGGGACTGACACATCAGATGAGAAATCCGTGGTTGAAGTAATATTGGAAGATATGAAACAACAACAGCCGCCACAACATGTACCAGCTACCAATCAGGCTCAATTAGTTGGTGAATTAAAGCAAGATACACCATTGGTTAAAACTTCAGCATATCACCACCCACTTCACCCAACATGAAACCAACCAACAAGATGGAAACAAATTAGCAACAAGAACAACAAACCCTACATGATAGATAAAGAAGTGCAACAATCCACCCACAACACATCAACACAGAGGCACTGCCAGGATCAATTCCCATCTCAAGTGAGCGAGGCACCGAATAGATTGAGTAATGACCTGTCTCGAGGATGGCTAGATGCACGTGCATGGTACGAGTGACTACTCTTTTGAGTAGATCTTATTATTTGTGTTCTTCTTATGTTTCAAGGACGAAACATGTTTAAGGGGGGTGGAATGTAGTATGTCTAGGGGGGATAGTATGAGGTAAAGAGGGAGGTACCCAAGGGAATAATGTAATAATGGGATGGGTCATAGTTATAAGGTAAGCCCGTGCTATTAGATATATGGTATTGAGAGAACCATGGTAATGACACATGGTATTGTATGTATGAATCATATATAGAGGCTAGAGACTCTCCATTGACAAATGTCAAGGAATACTGTATGGAAAAGCATATGCCTTGTGGAGTGTTCTCCTTCCTTAGGGAGTAGTTGTATGGTGTTACCCTACCTCAAGGGTTTTGATATCAATAAAGATTTGAAGTTTATCTATTTCTCTCTTGTTATGTCTGGGAATATTTCTATATTTCTATATTTCCAGGTCAGATATATTACAATGTAATAATGAGATGGGCCATAGTTATAAGGTAAGCTCGTGGTATTAGATATATGGTATTGAGAGAACCATGGGCCATAGTTATAAGGTAAGCCCATGGCATTAGATATATGGTTCTCTCAATAACATATATCTAATGCCATGGGCTTACCTTATAACTATGGCCCATGGTTCTCTCAATACCATATATCTAATACTACGAGCTTACCTTATAACTATGGCCCATCCCATTATTACATTATTCCCTTGGGTACCTCCCTCTATATCCCATACTATCCCCCCTAGGTATAATACATAAACACATGATAACAAAACTGATTAAGGAGTTCACCCCTCTCTTGGGCTACATCTCTTGGTCCAACTTCCAATGTTGGGCCTCTTTCATTAAGTACTCAAATTTGTGTTTATATAGATTTACAGTGCTAAGAATGTAAAAATTATGTCTTCAATGGATTTAGAATAGTAAAAAACACCCAACTGGGCTCTTGTTGGGCTAAATTTGGACAAAAAATGAAGAAGTTATGCTCTCTAGAATTTTTTCTACTAACTACTCTACAAACTAGATGGTACTACTAATGGCTTTATGAATTCTAAATTCCAATGCATGTCAAGCACCAATTTCACCAGGTGCCGATGAGATTTCCGCTGATTCGAATGCATTTTGTTGCTCCGTTTAAATGCCCAATAAGTCCTATGGTAGAAAACTTGGGCCACATGAGGCCATGCGCCTGGGGTTGAGGCTAACCACTCGCCCCTGTCAGCATAGCCCCTAGGCTCGTCTGCATTTGGTTCCATGGAGCGCCATATAACCTAAGCTTATCCCATATTCTCCACACCCACCTACCAACTCTCCAATCGTCAGTAGCATTTGGTTCTATGGCTGCCATGTGATCTGGGGCTAGTCCCTAAAGTTCCCTGCCCGACCTACAAAATTTGTTGCAATCCGATGTGGACCCATGCCATGTGCCACGACTGTGGGTTGGGCTTAACTCTAGCCCCGAACTATTGCACTCTGGTCCGGTGGGTAAATGTTATGGTATCTGGATCCTTGGTCTGGGGCTAAGCTCGAGCCCTCAGCTCCCACCTGTCTACAGTCTGGTGGGAAGTAGGGTGATCGAGGACTAGGGCTTAGCCCGACCCCTTCCCACAACACCTCAATGCATAAAATTTAAATATGTTTCCATTGTTATGTTTTAACAAGTAACCCCTACGACATTGTGGTAGAGTGTTGGATTGTTGGTTTTGTGGTCTCAAGTTCGAATCTCCCTGGTGGAATTTGGGCCTTATCCAGATTTTGTTGACCCCCAAGGTGCCACATGGCAGCCCACGACTGGGCCACGTTGCATCCCACCATTGGTCTACATAAAAAAATCCAACCACCAATCACAAAAATTGAACCAATCACATGAGTCCACTTGGAAGCCTTCCATTGGCCCCAAATGTGCAATCCTCTTGCACAGTCATCATGTCTAGTTAGCATATAGACTGGCCAGTCAATAGTCCTGCATCCAATCTACAAAAAAATTGCCTATTTGTGAAAATGATCAGAATGCAATATCAAGAGCATACAATATTGGTTTTGAGCGATTCAAGTTGCAATGGATTCAGGATACGAGATATACATTTTTTTATAGGTTTCAAGCACTTTTGAACACTCTGAATTTTGAGCACTTTACTGATCCCCTGGACCACTCCTCCTAATTGGAAGCTTCTGGACCTCCAAAAGACTATTTTCAGTCAACAAATGGATGAGGGCATAGTTCCCTCACCCTTCCAATTTCAATCCATTTGGATTTTCTTGGATTTGTACATTTGAGCCTCATATGAAGGTGCTTCATGTTCCCTCTTCTTGAATTTCTTGTTTTTCTCTTAAGGACGAGATCTTGCTGCAATTCTTCAAGACATTCAGGAGGGAAAACTTCTATTGAAAGAATTTGAACATTCTCTCATGGGTCTTCAACCAAAGGAGGCTCACCCAATTTCAATTTCTTTTCACCTTGACGCTTTTCTTTGCTAATACAAAACCCTACTTCATCTCTAACCTAAAAATTGTGGTCAACACAATGCTTATCACGTTTCTCCTTGTACTTGGATTGAATATTCACCAAATGTGATCACCATCGCCATGCACCATCCTTCTTCAAAGACAAAACATTAGGAGACCCAATAGAAGATATATTATAACTAATGTTCCTTTTTTCAAGTATATCTTGCATCTGCTACTTGATTCCTACATTCTCTAACTCTGGCATCTTGCTCATACCAATGTTCAAAAGTGATTCATCTTGCTGCAATTGAACTTCATGTTGTTTTCCTCTTTTAGAAGGAAACATGTCAAATTCCTCGAACATCTTATCACATGTTAACAACTTCAACTAAATCAGATTTTAATCTTGCATCACACTCTTGGAAGGCTTTAGATTCATCAACATTTATATGTTTAATCATCAACAATGCAAAATTATGACTAGAATTTACAAGCCTCTTCATTTGTCTAGCATTCACAAGAGACAAATTTAACTTCTTGTGATGTGCTCTAACAATATACCCAATCCCATTTTTAAACAAATGATACTTCTTCTTATGGCGATGAAAGATGGTTTTCCTGTCATATAAGTATGGGCTTCCCAAAACAATCCCGCATATGTCAAGTGATATCACATCAAGTTCTACATCATTAATAAAATTTGCAGTGATGACAAATTTAAGTATACATTTTCTTGTCACTTGAAATTTGGCATTGTCACATACCCAACCCAAAGGATAACGCTTAGGATGAGGAATGGTTTCCAAATTTAGTTTCTTGACAATGCCTTCTGAAATGGGGTTTGTTTATGATCCACTATCAAACAAGGTATCTACTTTGTTATGTTTTGTGATGTCTCTAATATGGAAAATCTCTATTCTTTCTCTTTCATTTTGACTTTCAATGAGCTTGATAGAACAAATAGTACTTGCAATAGAATCCTTACCTTTCAATCCCATGGCTATGATTTTTGTTTTATCTCCGGCATCAACTCCTAGATTTTGTTATGTAGTTGCAACAATCTTTTCTTTCTCCTTGTTATTAAACACTTTGGGTCTCATCTCCAAATGAAGTTTCCAACTGTGGTCTTCATCATGGCCTTCTTTTGAAAAGTGCTTACATGTGAATTTTTATCCCTCTTTCTTGATTGAAGCATTCTTTTTATCCTTTCCTTTGAACTTCCCTTTTCCTTTGTCTCGGGACGTAAATGGCTTCTCACTATTTTCTTTGGAAACATTCTTCCCTCTTGCTTCTAAATGAGTCTTTTTACACAAACTTTATCTAGTTTTGTAGGGTTAAAGATGAGAATTGTGTGTCTCAAGTAACTATGGAAACCTCCAATGTATTTCAGTAGAGTATCTTGGGAGGACAAATCTATACCCAAAATCAAAGCTCTTTTTCTAAAGTATTGAGTATAGCTTTGCACATTTTGACCCTTAGATTTTCTAAAGTTTTTCCAATCCATTACAACTTTTTGCATGTATTCTAATGGATAAAATTGTCTTCTTATTGGAACAACAAAATCATTCCAAGAGGATAAAACCATACCATGTTTCTTCATGTCCTCTTGAGTTTTGGCCTCCCACCAAATAAGTGTTGCAATTTCGAACCTAAGAGAAGGAAGCTGAATTTTGGTTTCATCATCCTTTATTATTTGTATCCTACAATACAATTCAATCTGGTGAATCCAATTATCTAATTTCACGACATCTACCTCCCTATCATACATAGGCAATTCAAACTTTATGTCAAGATTTAAAAAATGAGTTTTACCATGTCCCTTTGGAGAATTTGGAGGTGTTTGTTAAAAGGTGGGAGAAGTAGAAGAAGATAAGGATGAAGATGAGGATGAGGATGGAGGTGAAGGTGGTGGCTTGTCACTATCCCCTCCATCTCCTTTTGGAAGTTTATCTCCTTTTCCTCCATATCCTTTTGGAGGTTTTGGGCTCTCTCCTTGCAATTTTGAGTTCCCGTCCTCATAAAGAAATTTTACCATTGTTGACATTTCAAAGAAATCTTTTCTAAAAGTTCTTTCATCTTCAGACATCCCTTGAGGACTTTCTTCATGTCCCATGAATAGTGAAGCTTGAGGTATGAGTGTTCTCCTTGAAACAATTTGAGACCTTGGCTCCACAAGTTCTCCTTCTCCTCTTTTGAGCTTCAACCTTGTCAGCATCAGAAAACACTTGAAAACAAAATCAAACTTGAAAAATAACCTTGAGCTTTGATACCAAACTAATTTGTAATGCAAACTTGAAGGTGATAGAAAAAATTACAAGTAAAATTTTATGTATTTTGGGCAATGGATCACTTTGCAAAACACATAAAAGAATGATTTTAAAACTTAGTTAACAACATAAAACAAAGGCAAAGATACCATATCATAAACACATGATAGAAAAAATGGTAAAGGAGTTCACCCCTCTCTTGGGCTACATCTCCTGGTCCAACTTCCAATGTTGGGCCTCTTTCATTAAGTGCTCAATTTTGTGTTTACATAGATTTACAGTGCTCATAATGTAAAAATTATGATTCCAATGGCTTCAGAACAGTAAAAAACCCCCAACCTGGCTCTTGTTGAGCTCAATTTGGCCAAAAAAATAAAGAAGTTATGCTCTTTAGAAGTTTTTCTGCTAACTGCTCTACAAACTCGACTGTATTGCTAATGGTTCTACAAATTCTGCATTTCCAGGGCATGTCGAGCGCCAATTTCGCCCGGTGCCAACGAGATTCCTATTGGTTTGGGTGCATTTTTCCATTTAAATCCCCAATAAGGACTATGACAGAAAACTTAGGCCACATGGGGCCATGCACCCAAGGGTCGGGGCTAACCGTTGGCCTCCGTCAGCATAGCCCTAGGGTCATCGACATTTGCTTCCTTGGAGTGCCATATAAGCCAGGTTTATCCCATATTATTTGCGCCCACATGCTAGCTCTCCACACCATCGCAACATTCGGTTTTATGGACACCATGTGATCTGGGGCTAGTCCCCAAAGTTCCCTGTCCAACCAACAAACTCCACTGCAACCCATTGTGGACCCATGCCATGTGCCATGACCGTGGGTTGGGATTAACTCTAGCCCTCAAAATTGTTGCGCTCTGTTCCAGTGGGTAAACATTATGGTATACAGAACCTTAGGTTGGGGCTAAGCCTGAACCCTCATCTCCCACCTACCTATGGTTTCGTGGTTGGTAGGGTGATTGGGGCTAGGACTTAGCCCTGGCCACTTCACCCAACACCTCAATGCATAAAATTTAAATATGTTTCTGTTGCTATGTTTTAACAAGTAACACCTGCGGTGTTATGGTAGAGCATTGGATTGCTCATTTTGTGGTCTCAATTTTGAATCTCCGTAGTGGAAGTTAGGCCTTAACCAAAAACCTTTGACCCCCGAGGTGCCATGTGGCAACCCATGACTGGGCCACGTGGCATCCCACCATTGGTCCACACAAAAAAATCCAACCACTGTAGCATAAAAACTATGTTGAAGCATAAAACTAATAGCTTGTAGGCTTGAATGTTAAAAATACACGAGAGGTATTTTAATAATAATTTATTAATATATATAATTGTGTTAAATGATATAAGATTACAATGAGGACCCTGCTTTTATACCTTAGCAAGTGACCTTTTGTGAATGGGAATGTCTTTTAGACATGCCTTTTCACTTAATTTAATGACTATTTAACCTAATAATATTTAAATTATTTAACAATTTATATTTATTTTATTTATCTAATTGTTATGAATTATAATTCATAATAATCTCTTCATCTTCGGAAGCTTGTCCTCAAAGCTTTAACGCTTGGGTTTTTTCTTCCCTTTATAGTGTATGTCGTCTTGGATGTATATAATCTGGCTATCTTCTTCTCTTATAGCTCATTGGTAATATTTCTTTAGATTTTTTTTTTTTTTTTTTTTTTTTATTTTTAATCTAAATATTTTTTTTTTTTAATAAAGCTATTATATATTTTTTTTATATCTCTAATTAATAATTTTTTAATAATATTGTTTATTTGTTTTTTTGTTTTTTTGTTTTGTTTTGTTTTGTTTTTGTTTTTAAGTAACTCTATATATATATATATATATATATATCTACATTATATTATATATATATATATATATATATATATTATATATATATATATATATATATATATATATATATATATATATATTATATATATATATATATATATATATTTATATATAAAATTAAATATATGTATGTATTTAAACTTAGGTGTATTTAATTATTTCTTTAATTAATCTGATGGACAATCACGTCCCACCCCGAATGGTCACGGTTTGACTGAACGATTTTGACCTTTGGATATCACCGCAAAGATTACGCAAAGGGTTTGACCCTTAGTGACAGCAACAGAGGTTACCATGAGGTTACTGCAGAGTCACCACGACGGTAGTTGTAGGTCACTACAGAATCACGACGGCAACAGTCTTCCGCCAATGGTTCAATGCATCACCCATTTTCACACATCTTTCGTACCTACGACTGTAGCAATTCTAGGTTTCTTGAAGTAGCCCTAGTTTGTCCAGCCATTTTCTATGTTGTAGCATCTATCTTATTGAGTATCAGACACTCTTTTTGTTCATTATATGATGCACGAGAGCTAAATCCTTTAAGGAACATAATTGCATCTCGAACACTTAATCCCTGATCTTGTAAAAATCGGGGTTTCAAGACTTTTATATGATCTTCAGGATACACAAGACCAGTCTGGTGAATTGCATTGTAGTAATGATCCCAATTAGTATAAAAAGTGTGAGGAGTCACTGTTAAGCACCTATTGCATCCAAATGTTTCAACAAAGGTGCTTATCTCCCGGGAACGTAAAGGTGTTGGAGTATCATAAAGACCTTCAGGAGTATCATAAAGACCTTCAGGAGTATTTAAAGATGCCTCTGGGACTCCTTCATGTTCATCACTCTTTAGAGATTCCTCACCCGCCATGAATTCCTCCTCGTCACCCGTTGGACCTACACTCTGATATTCTTGACCCAACTTCCTAATAACACTATCCTTGCCCTTCAAGTCCTCAAACACCTCAGTTGGCCTTTTGCTCAAGTTTTTGCTGTATTCTGCTAGAATTTGTACACCCTTTATAGATTTAGAATCTTTGGATGGGCTAGGGTCTTGGCTCATATTGATCTCTACCAAATAACCAAACAAGGATATGAGTTCTAATATATTGATCATAAAGCTGTCTATTCAATATCGAAGTCGTATAAGATCATCAACTTTTGCCTTATGCTGCTGCTCATAAGAGGAGCTTGATTTCTCGTACAATAAGGCAAGGGACTGCAGATGTCCATAGCTTTTAATATTTTCTATGTTTACAATCTCATTGCCTTTATTTTTGGTATATTCAAGGAAGTGATCCCTCAGTGGTTCAAGAGAGTTGGCTTTGAAAACGAGTATGTACAAAGAACGCAGCAATGGCTTGTCCTCTTTTTCTAGGGATTTTTTGAATACCCCTCCAAATTTATCTACTACACGCTTTACAAGTTGTTCTGCCAAAATATTTTGAAACTCTTCTCTGCTGCTTGGATTAAAGAACATTGCAAGATTGTACTCATCATCACATCTTTTCTTAACATATTTAAGGAAATTCTTTCCAACTTCTTTGGCATTGTTTTCTTTTATGATTTTCTTAATGACTTTCTTGAAATATATGATTCCTTCCAGAGATATGACTGATTTTATGTTCTGAAAATGATACTCGCAAAACAAGCATATTATATTCATTTTATTCCATATTTTCATTGATTGCTTCTCTGTGATCAGTATGGCTTCTTAAATGAGTAACTCCTGTAAATGTCACTTCATGTCTTCCTTGCCCAGAATTCTTGAATAGTCAGAAATTACATTCTTTGCAGGAAATCTATGAAGTTCAGTGAAATGCTTCATTTCTTCTCTTAATTTTTTCTGCGGAATGGCTCTTTTAATGTCAAACCATTCTCGAGTAAAGGGATTGTGGGCATGTTGTTCATCTTTTTCAACATTTTCCGCTTTGTTATGATATTGTTCATCTGGATCATTATCTATTACATCTTTGTGTTCATTATCATTATTCTGAACAAAATCTTCTTGATCTATATCAACATCATCAAAATCATTTTCTTGGTCTAGATAATCCTCATTCTCATCATGATCAACTTTATTTGAAGCCTCACCTAGATCATCTCCCTTATTATTGATCTTGTTTCAACATTCTTTAACTTCTGCAAAAGATTTTTCTAGTCATTGAAATGCTTCTTGAATACTAAACTGCTCAATGCATTCAGGATGTGAATGCAATGACACATTGTGCTGCGAACAACGTTCGAAGACCCACATGATTATATCATGTGCCATGGCTCTGATACCACTGTAAGCAATAAAATGACTAAATTGTTGTAAACTGTAAACAAGACACTAGATAGAATTCTGAATGTTATATATATATATTTGATAAAAATGAATGATGTTTACAAGGCTGAGGTGGTGCTCCTTAAATAGGAGTTGACTGGCCACGCCTGAACAGAGGGACATGTCCCTTGGGACTAATGTCTCTTCATTTTAACTAATTATTTGTTAATTAATTGATTGTAATAATAAATTTATTTATTAAATAATACTTTAATACTTTAATATTTTATTTAATTTGTTATAACTTTTTTTTAGTTCATAATAACCACCAATCAAATGCTTACGAAAATCAAACCAATCACATGAGGCCACTTGGAAGTCTGCCATTGGCCCCATATCGGGAGCATATGATATCGATTTTGAGAGATTCAAGTTGTGTTGGATTTTGGTCGTCAAGATCTACAATTTGGCACAAGTTTCGAGCACTTTTGAACACTGTGAATTTTGAGCACTTTAGTGGTCCCCTGGATCACCTTATAGCTAAATTTTCTTTCAAATTAAGCTTCTTGAAATATATCTTATACACAAATATAGATGGCGTGCTATTTTTCTCATTTCTTTCATTTTAATTTATAATATTTGATAAACTCAAATAATAAACTAATAATACTTAATTTATAATTAGAAAAATTAGAGTATAAGATTTCAAATTTAAAAAATATTGTAATATAATAAAATTATTTGAAGTGAATACTCATAATAATTTATAAATCAATATTAACAAATAAAATCATATTATTGGAGTTTCTATAATTTGAGCACCATAAAAATGTTAACAAGGTAGTTGGCAAAGTCATCATTGTGAATTCACAATCTTTTCTCATATTTATGTTGATCAATGTCAAGTGTTTATTTACATTTGATTTGTTTTAGTTGTTTGGAGTTACTTTGGTTGATTGGTTGGTTGTATGTTCAAGAGGATTTTACAATTTCCCTAACATTATCATTAATTGAGAGTTGAGGATGTAATAACTTTAACCCTAGATGGCTATCACATTACGTTAAATATCACACCTTCTGGGGAGAAATTTTTCCATTCTTTAACATTGTATTTTTTTCACATTTGCATACGACAACTAGTAGTGCTATTTTGAGAGAATAAAATGGCATTTTTTTGTAGCAACCCATTGACGGTCTAGAATGTACTGCCAACAGTTAGGGGATCTCCTCGGTATAGAATCCCAATCAGAATTTACGCCATTTGGTTTAGGAGTCTCATGCAATATCTAGGCCCGACTACCATCTCGTTGGTTAAGGTTCGCCTTGGACAGGGATAGTGTCACTTAAGAGAGAACAAATGGAACTTCAACAAAGGCAAGTAAATAAATTATGAACACCCAATAAAATAGATATCATGAATAGCAACAACATAACTTCAAAGCATGAATCCCAAGAAAAACATTGTTAGCAAGAATTCAAATAAGATCCACACATACATAAGAGATAAATTTTCCAATCATGAATAAGTTCATGATTATTAATCATATAAAACATAGGTGAGCACACAGTCCACAATGATATAATTCTAACATCAATAAAACAATTTACCAACATAAGAATAAGGTAAGCATATCATATACCATCCATTTGTTGCAAGAGAAATACCACAACGCATGAAGAGACATGAAGAGACAGTACACCAGAGCTCATAGGAACTTTCAATTCATTAGGCTGAGAATATCCATGGCACCATTATATAATATCTCCATCGAATCCATAAGTGGAAATAGACAATTACTTCTTTCATTCACTAGAAGAGCCTAAGTTATCAAAACCATATACACCAAAATGAGTCCAAAGCTAAAAGTCCTTTACAATGTGTCATGAGGGTATATTTATAGAAAATGGTGACTCTTGAACTACCTCATGACCTTTCATATTCCTATGGGACTCTACTATATTCTCGTCTTTATATTACAATGCAAAAAATTGGTTCTATTCTAATAATTTAACAATAAACAATTCTAGAACATCCACATGTAATTCCTGCACAAGATATGTACGCCAGAGCTTGTATTCAACTGCTACTTTGACCACCTTTTGTTGTTCTTACCCATGTTTAGTATTAAAGTGTTCTTCTTGACCCTGAACTAATTTAATAATATCACCAACTTGGTATATGTCCTCACTAGTTCTACCACACACTGAGTAATTGTGTCTTTTGTCACCTGCAAGTTCTCCATGCTAGAGGCTTGTTTGAGAGGATTGAGAAAGTCCTAGATTCCCTGTAGAACTGCTTGATTCCTCACTTCCCTGACTGCTCCAATAGAAGGGAATTTTTGCACCTCAACCACCAATTCTAATCCACTAAGAAAATGTTTATATGAAGCTAGAACTTAGTATACATCCTTTTCTAACTTGCCCTGTGATTGGATCTTGATAGATATTTAGACTTTCATTTTCTGCAATTATCCAATATTTGATAGGGAGAGTTGTTGGCACATTTGGATATTTTCTGCATGACTTTCTTCTCTTTGGTCTCATCTTGTTTCACTAGAAAGGGTGATACCATTTGATGCAACTTTAACATCTCTTTGTAAACTAAAGTCATGGCTTCCTCCAAAGTTTCTACATCTTCTTCGATGGATGTTTGTAACTCTTTTGTATTGGAGCGCGCTAGACATAGAGATTTGTGATTTGTTCTCTCCTTCTACCCACCTTCTATCTTCTTTTACTTTCATGACTCTTTGCTCAGAAGCGTAGAGATTTCCGTTTAGTTTTGAAATCTGTTTATTCATCCTGCTTACATTTAGCTTCATCACAGTCATGAAGGCGGTCCCATCTGAAGCAATCATCTCAGGGTTCAAAGTAGTATCTAGGAAATTCTCTTTCTCTATAGGTACCGACAAAGGTTTGGTTGGGTTCCTAGCATAACATTTTCTTCTCTCTTGCATAATCTTTTAGTTGACCTAATCAAAAGTCTAGTAATATCCAACACCTCCGCCTCTTCCTCATTTAAAATTCCCAATTCCTTGAGTGTCAGGTGTTCGCAAGTAATTGGGGTGGATGGAGGAACTTCCAACGGAGGAAGATTAATCGACATCTCAGATCCTTGTTGTTTTTTCCGGAGATTGAGCTCTATTTTCTTACTAAGCTCTTCTTCTCGTTTCTTCATTTCCTCTTCTTCCTGCCTCCTTTTATCTTCTTCAGACACTCTTATTTTCTTCTTCAACCCTTTTCTTCTCCCTCTCCTCTTCCTCCTATTTTCTTCTTATCTCTTCTTCTTCCTTTTTCTTTCTCTCTAGGTCTTGTTTTTCTTACCTCTTTTTTATTTCTTCTTCTTCCCACCTTTTCTTTTCCTTTGCCTCCTAAGGCTTTCTTTCTTATTTCTCTTTCTTCATTCACTCTTCCTCCTCATGCTTCCTCTTCCTTTCTTCTTCACATTGCTACTACTAGATATCCTCATATTGTTGGACTCGTAACTTTTATGATTGTCTCATCTCCTCTCCCCCTTTTCTCCTTATTTCATGTTTTTTCTTGGAAAGAGTTGCATTTCTTTCCTCTAGGGTTTCTCATCCACATCTCCCTCCTACACACATGATGGGTATTATTTTTCATTGCTTTTATACCTTTTCTACTTCCTTCTGCCTTTTTTTGCTCTTTCTTCCTATTAAAATTGGACACTAGAGCCAAATTCCACTTTGGACAACTCATTTTATTAATATGATGATTGCATTGAATTCCTCTTTTCGAGAGGACCAAAATTGATCTAAAGATCATCTAATTTAGACAAGAAGAAGTGTTTTTTTGAATTTATACCCACACATGTGCAAATTGTTCAAGTCGACCACATCATCATGTAGGCTTATGAAGCCCAATAGACATGTCTCTTCACCCTCATCGACTTGTATAAATACAAGTGTCCTCTCACCTAATTTGGATCATCATCACTCACACATTCTTCTCACTCCTTCTCTCATTGCTTCGTACAGGTATTGGTAATATTCTCTCACTCACACATTTAGCAAATGAGGATGAATTTTAGACAAAATTATGGAACGAAAATTTCAAATTTTCCTGCATTTTGACCAGTGTTCACTAGCGTTGACGTTGACTTTCCAAACAGATTTTGACTTCATTTTTATAGGCAGATCTCTATATGGGTAGGAGGTACACCTTGGTACAAAAATAAAAGCATTATGGGCACTTTGACTGCAACTGAAAATTGTAGGTTGACTGCAGACTTTAGGGTAGAAGTTTGACCAAGTTTGACCATTGACTTTGGGATTATTTTGGTCTGATTTTGACCTCTTATTTAGGATGAGTTTGATTGTGTTTTATGGAGCTTCAAAGGAGACATTTTTCTATTGTTTTTACTACCATTGACTTTATGGTTAGGGTTTAATTTGACTACAATTGAATGAAAATTTGACAAGACTGTTTTGACTTTGATTTGGCAAGTCAAATTTGACTTTTTGTACTCCCTCTTTGCTGAACATTTGATATAATAATAAGAAGAATTGATCAAAGGGTTTTCCCCACATTGGAGTTCTTCCCAGACATCCATCAAATCTGGTGTTCTCTTGTCCTGGCTTGTCTTCCGCATTTTGTTTCATTTTTTATCTACTTTTACTGTCAATGTGATTAATCGTTAATGTGATTGTTATTGGAAACTAAATTGGAAATTGTCATTGGGTTGCTAAAGTACATTGAAGTAATTGTGCTAAGCATATAACATACCATTGTTAACTAAAATGAACATGGTATCAAAGCACATGTAAAGACAAAGCCCAAGCAAGAGAGAGAAAAGAAATCACTGCGGGAGATTTGTTAGACAAGATTATTGGACTAGCCTCAATGGCTACTACATCTTACTTCAAATTTGAGGATAAGCTCAAGGACAAATATGACTATCACGCGTGGAAGGTGACTTTGGATTTGACTCTAGAAGTGTTAGGGTCCTATAATAATAGGATTCATAATTTTGAATTGGCAATGGTTAGTCTTGTAATATTGTACATACTTTTGCTTTCTGCAAAATGTTTTCCATATTAAAAATTAGAACATGTAAAGATGGTATGTCCTAAAAGAAATATCAAAGGACAAAAATAATAAGAAAAGATAAAAAAAGTGAAAAAATATGAACCCCAAACGAAAACAGATCACGAAAGTGTGCAAATTTGAGTTCCACTACTGTTACTTTACTATGAAAAATAATGGTTGTGTGCAGCTTGTCATAAATTCCACAGCCCATGATGGTCAAATAGCTTAATCTTGACTAGTCCATGATAGAGAATAAAGATCTAGCCAAACTGTTTAATCTTAGCAGATCAGTAGTTAGGTAGAGAAATAAAATGTGCTCAACAACTTAATCTCGACCATTGGAAGATATAAGGTTATAATTACATAGTTTTCTTTTCAAAAGAAAAAGGAAAGAAAGGGTCTTTTAGCTTAAATGCATCCAATAAAGTGAAGAAAAAATGTTAGGGTAAGTAAAGGGTAGGTTCAAGAAAGGTTGCAGAAGTACAAGGCTGTTAAAGCATAAGCACATTTATCATGCTTAATCCTATGTTTCAGTGTGCAGGAGCAGTTATGAAAGTAAAAGGATGTTCATAAGATGATTTAATTAATTTCCCCTCATTTCATTTCATCCCCCACTACATACTTACTAATTTCCCCATTACCCCATCATTTCTTATGAATATACCCTTTTCCATTGATTTTGACCCATACCCCTTGGTTTCACACATTTCCCTAGCAAATTACCCTCCAAAGGTCATCCCCCTACCCTAAACCCCTTTTCCCTAGTGTGAAACCCACTCCCCATTGAAAAAATCCTCTTCCCCCTCATTAATTTCCCCAAAAACCTTTATCCTAAGTTTTATCCCCCCCCTGCATTGTTTGATTAACTCCCCGACATAAACCCTTTTAACCCACCACCTTTGGTGTGGTTAAGAAAACCCCGCCACATTCAACCCTAGTCCACTTTATTAATCCCACTCATTGTAATTTAATCCTCACTTTATTCATTAATTAATTGTAATTAATCCCTTGGGCCTCGTAAATCTCCACCCCTATTCCCTCCGTGCAGTTTTACCACGCGATAGCTGTTAGATCTTTCACCCCTAGATCTGATGGCATGCATCCTTATTGTGTTGATTCCCTTTCTGATCTTTACCAGCCCAAGAGCACGCGAGATTCGCGGTTTTTCTCGGGCCCTTTTCGGCAATGTGGCAGCTCCTGGCGAAATCGCGTGCTCTCAGAGAAATACCGCCCAACTGCATAAAGTGGTGCGATGGCCACTAAAACCGCCTCCTTGCCAAAAGCTCAACCATCCACTGTTCATTATGAATTCCCCTCCAAATTGTAACCGTTGCTAGTTAAAAAGCCGAAGACGCCCATTTTGACTCTTTTCGCTCATTTGCACTGTGAAAGTTGCCTAAGCCTTCTTGCGCCACCTTGAGCCTTTGCAACCAAATTTCACCATTGATTACTTTCAGAACACATTCCAGACACCAATTCAGCCATCCAGTGCACAGCTAAAGCTACCGTACCCTCTACAGCCATCGTTGAAACCAGTTTGTAGCATGAACCACCAATTTCTAGATATTTTGAGAACAAACCATAAAAACCCTCTCAAATTTGAAAATGTACAGTCAAGTCAAACATTAATTAATTTAATTTAATTAATTTTCCCTAAATTTGAGAGTATTTCCGCCCGAATACCTAAACCCCTATTTTGCAAACTACAAATTACCCTTTTACTCCATCAGAGTTTTCAAAGTTTCACTTCTACATCTTGTATAAGCCTAATTCACACGTTCCCCCCTAAAAAATGACTACCCAAACCTCTCTGGATGTGAGACCTCTATCAATCCCTCACCTAGATATTGACCATTTGGCACTAGTAGACAAGAATTTCCAAATAAAAGACACTGCTACTCCAACCCACCTTATGAAGCTCCACTATTGGAGTAGGGATAGATTTCTAAACCATGCTATTAAAATCCACCTTTGGGAATCCAATTTACCTAAATACACATTTCCAGAAGTTCACCCATTCCCTGATATAGTACATTTTTGTCATGCTTGTTATATCCCTAGCCAAAGGGCTATTATTGCCCCAAACCAGCAGTTGTTATTTACCATTACACCAAAGTCCATCAATCAAACGCTACAAATCCAACCTAGCCCTAATCAGACCCCTCTATCCATTGGAGACCTGTTGGACTTGTACACCACACTAGACCTGGTTAAGATAAGGCAAATCTTCCAGACTTTCATCATTAAAGATCGCCATACTCCTACAGATACTCCACCCTATGCTGCTAGCATTTTCTCAGAGACTAGTATACACATATTCACCATGCTCTCATGCATCCTATGATACTCTTTAGATGAGCATGTGGATGAGGTCATCCTGGCCTTCCTGTCCATTTTTACTCTAGGCAAGCCTCCTTCTATCATGTACAATTATGCTCAGTTCATAGCATACAGAATGCATGAACAATTCACTAGACTGCCCACTGAAAGAGTCTTCAAATACTCTTCAGTGTTGTTTTATATATTTTTGTATTACCAAATAGATAAGTTCCCTATAAGTATCCAGAATTTGGACACCAAGGGAAAGGAGAGATCAGTGGTCTACTAGAGACCCTTGGTCCATAAATTTTCCATGGCATTCACCTACAAAGACTTCCTAGACTCCTTTGTATACCCAATCATGAACATGCTGACTTCTAATACTCAACCTAGGATCAGCCAAGAGATCAGGAGGGTGCCACAATTGGCTAAGAACAACTAGGTGGGAGACTAGTACTTGTACCAGAACCACACTGAGTTCAAAGTTTATGGTTGCCAACTATCCCCCTATAAGTTTCCCAAATACCTCCCTATGAGGATATTTGCACTTGAGTACTTCAAACAAATCATCAATTCTGATGAGGTCCACTTCCTATCTGCTAGGAAGAAAACCCAATTTAAGATGAAAAACAAATTGGGCCCATTCATTTGCAACAACAGAGAGGCTGGACCAGAGGCTGAAAAAATACTACAGCAAATGAAATGCAGCAATAGCTTCTTTTGGTAGTATGACCCTCATGGGGTCATAAACAAGCTTAGACTCAAAATCAAGTTGGGACCATACATCCACCACCGAAGACCTGACATTGAACAGTTTGCCAACCAATTTGAGTGGGTGGAAAACACATTGATTGATATGGACAACACAATTGTGGATGTCAAAAACAAACTGATTGATCTTGAAAAACAATTTAACCAGAACTCTTTCCTATAGGTCCCAGAACTAAGGGAGCCAATGAACATTCCTCCTATCCTTCAAACCCCATGAGGAGAAGAATCCAAGAGGAACAGTGAAGAGGCATCCAGCTCTTCCATGGAGACTACAAATGAGCTGTTGAGCTAAGGAAAAGGCCCAAGTTGAATCATGTGTCTGAACAGGAGGAGACTATTGAATCAGTGGAAATAACTTATACTAAAATAATGAGGCAGAGGAGAAAAGATACAGTTGCATGAGGTGAAACACAACAACCATCAACCTCCAACACCCAAAGAACAGAAAAATCTCCTAGTTTGATTGAAATTGATAGCTGTATAAGGGAATTGTATCCACATAAATTTCAGTCCCATTTCCTCCTTCTTTAAAATTTTGTATCATACATCTCTGCTCCTCAAATTCACCAAACAAAATGATAGGGGGGTTTAATAGAAGGGAGCGCATTAACACTGTAAGGATTCACCAACACCCTCCTGTGCTAGAAATTTTTACAAGGCATAATTGGATGGGGTACTTTGAGAAATTGAGGGGGTATGATGATGTAGCCCAAGATTTTTCTCTCTTCCTCATTCCACTGACCAGAACCCATGCCACTGTTGTGGTGAGAGGCCTCTCCATAAAGCTCACCCTTGAACTCATAATTAGAATTACCACACTTCCCTTAGGAGTTCCTTGGAGAAAGGAAGACAAGGGAAATAGCCAAAGTACAAAGAAGAAATTATTTTTAGAGGGAGAGGAGCCCATTGAAGACAAAAATGGAGTGAGGAGAGAAAGCCTACCATACCCTTGGAATGAGGTAAGCTACCACCTTATAAAATATATATCATGTGAAGGTAGGTATAGTGTGGTATATGGATATCACTTTAGGCTTCTTGAAGAATTGAGGTTTGGAGTAGAAACACCTCCTCACCACAGGATCAACACACCATACTTCCTTCTGCAATCACTGATAGATACAAGCATGAAGGTGCAGGAAGGAAACTACTAATAGCTAGCCCACCATGGGTTAGTTAAAATTGTCATAGAAGATGCCCTCCAAAACCTTAGAATTCCTATAACTTGGCCAATTTTGAGAGACATATTGGCAGAGGAGGATATCAAGGCCCTCACATGTGATAGAAGCCCTACTGTTAGTGAAAAGGATGAAGAAGAGACTGGAATAGATGAAGAATAAGCAGAGAGGGATGAAGAGGAAATAGATGAGGAGGAAGAGGAAGAGAAAGTGAAGGGAAGTGATGAAGAAACAGAGCAAGATATTAAGGAGGAAACTGATAAACAAGATGAGGATCTAGAGGGAGAAGAAGAGGGAGAGACAAAGGTGAAAAGGGAAATGGAAAAGAGGAGGCAAAGGACAATGAGGAGTCACCGAGGGTGTCTCCAAAACCCACTGAGAAAGAGGCAGAAGCTTCCCTCACTTCCCTTAGCACCCTTATCAAACAAAAATGCAAGAGACAGAGGCAAAACCCATTATCCCTTAGAACACAGAAAAGTACAAGGATAAGGCAAGGAAAACCTCAAACTCCAACCAAGGTTCCCATTGTTATTGAGGACTCACCTAAATAGTAGGAGAAAATGGCTCCTCTTATAAAAACTCAAGGAGAAGGATCCTCAGCACAAACCTCTCCTAAGTCTCCTATCACATATGAGAGAAGGCCTGTGACTAGATCTACCTCATCCAAAGGAAAAGACATCCTACAGGATACATAGTAGGACCTACAGGAAGTAGAGGTAGTCCTATAGGAAACTCTGCTAAACCTACAGGAAACTCAGAAATTGGATAAGGCAGGAAGTATGCAGCAAGAAACAAAGAGAGATGATCCAGAGCTAAGGGAACCTAGTCCTCAACCTAACCTTGAATCCTATTATAGATTTATTGAAGGGGCGGGGTCATTCCACAAAAAATTTCCATCCCATTATTCTTTAAGCTTGAGAAAGAAAGAGCCAGAACACATAGATGGATGTAGATTGCCAAGTCCAAGGGAGTGGAGGACATTGCTCACATGGAGGAGAAGCTCAAAGAGATTGGCAAAGAACTAAGTAGCCTCAGGGACAGAGAGGCCATAATGAAAACTTAGTTGGAGGTAGAAAATGCATGGTTGAAATGACAATTGCAAGAAAGAGAGAATCAATTGGCATCTGTGGCCCATCTATCTTTGGAAGCAATCCTGTTAGAGTTGGTCTTTACATCCCTCCGTCAGAGATCATTTCTCTTTATTGCATTTCATTTTTAGGTGTCTCACTCGCTTCACTCAGTTGCATTCCGCTAGGGGCATGCCATAATATGACGGAAGGGTCCTGTTATTCATTTCCCCTCATACCTTGCACTGCTAGCTCAGGTCTGTTCGTCAAAATCAAATTTTTGAGTCACTTACAACCCTGTTTTAGTCTTTTGATTAGCAAGAGTCATTTCAGTCACTAGGTCTAGGGTTTCACATGTTGTGTCTTCAAGATGTCCAATAAAGCCAACAGGCCAGAGGGAGGTTCAAGTATTTTCATTGTCATATGGATGGATTATGACTTTTCTTCAAAACCCTGTTTTGAAGATAAGTCGACATTTTGTTTTTTTTTTTGTAATAATTAAAAAAAAAAATCAGTTCTTGAATTCTTCAGGCATAGCCCTGGTCTCCTTTGCTAAATTCCATGACAGCTATCCCTGCAAAAAATTGCCAAAATTCATTTCAAACCAAAAATGAAGGGGGAAACAAAAAGACAGTTGTATTAATTGTGAAAAAGTGCCAATTTCAAAACATTACAACAAAAATGGGTTTTGAAGAACCAAAAAGAAAATCAATGTCTTTATAAAGATTTTTCCATGAGGATTAATGTTATTCGCAAGCCAAGACCAAAGACAAACCATTCAAAGTAAATTGGGTGAGCAAGTGCGCAGCTTGGGTGAAGTTGATTGAAACTAGGCCGGCGCGGCACATAGAACAAGTGGTGTGGCGCACTGGAGGGGTGCGACGCACTGGGAGGATAAACCCAGTGTAAATTTCCACAAGCACGGTGCACTGGGAGGGTGCATCGTGTTGGGTATGCAGTGCAGTGCATATAGTCCAAGGCCTGAAAACGTTTGAAATTTCTCCAAATTGCCATTTATTTGCGTGGATTTGCTAGGTAGGGTCGATATCATAATGCTTTATCCAATTTTGTGATAAGTGATGGTGGTTCATGGATGCTAATGATTGAAACACAATCTTAAACCCTACCTCTAAAGTGCATCAAAGGAGAATTGCTATGGGTTCCCAATTCACTGTTTTGCTACCAAAGTCACTCCTCCTCCCCATTTATCCCTTGTTTCATCATTTCCTACCCCCCCCGAAGCTCATCAATTCCCTCTCCTACATTCTCTTTGCCAAATTCAATTTCCAATTTCCAAACCCCAAAACCTTATCCCTTACAAAAAATCTCCTAACCCCATACATAAAACCCCTCAAACCCTCCTACCTTTCCGTAATAAAATTTATCCTAATATTCCCTAATCCTCCCTTACTGTTTTCCCTTTCCTAACAGTCCCTTGTTTTCCCTTGGTGGAAAAATTCAACCACATCACAAATAGAGCAATCCAACACAGTTTTATCACCATCATCTTTTTCTCCAAGGCAGTTTGTACAACAACAGTTATGTCATCTGGTCATTCATCTGATTATGAAGTAGAGACCCAAAGTGACTCACCACGGAGGGACATGCACCCCGGAGGCCTCATAAAGGTCGCAGACATGTTAGAGAAGAACCGACCACCCTTACATAATTGTAGGCCTGCCCTCTTGTTGTCTCTTGTTTTCAGTTTCAGTCATGTTATGAATTTTGCGAGAAGGTTGCTACTGTTCAATTCCATCATGAGTTGGTTCGCTTATTTGTATTACATTTACATGGTGATCGAGTGACTTTGGCTAGTGCCACTTTCACACTTACACCAGATTCTATCTCATTAGCAACCAGCATACTGAACATCGGAGAACCATGGAACAAGAAGCAAAAGATTGGCTGGCAACATTATGAGCCATATATTAAACCCGGTTTCTTGAGGCAAATCAAGAGAGTGTTCCCGTTTCGATATCTCAAAGATGAATATGCTCCATTAATGAAATTAATCATGAAGTATTTCAGTTGTGAAGGTCGCTTCTCCTAAGTATATGCTTGTCACATCAGGTTTCTCATGCATTTCACCCGGGTAAGGATGATGAACATTCCTTATTTCATATGCCGGAACATAGAGAGGATGACCGCCCTTGTGTAGCACAAGACCCTTGAGCAGCAATTCAACAACAATTGCCATTTTTCTCTCATCAAGATTTTGGTGGTTCATCAACTTGGATTACAGGGTATCACTTGGGATGATTTCATCTCTCGTGACTTTTTCAGAGCACCTTCAGAGGTTGGGCATGAGACAGGTGGACCTTCTCATCAGTATGAGTGCCATGAGACCGTTAGTGTGCTCGTGTTCATCACATATCAGAGGGGCACTAGACATTTGTTTGCAGCAGCGAAGTGAGTGTTATCTCCACCCGGTGTGGAAGGGGCCTCATTTCCGACATCAGCACCATAGGTACAGGACAAAGGTAAGAGGCCAATGCAGGAGGAGGGGCCATCAGGTGAATAAGAGACCGACTCCATTCTCATTCATGATGATGATACAGATATGGGCCCGGAAAGTGCTAAACTTAGAGAAATTAGGAGCAGCAGACAAACATCAAAGCCTTGTCTCTCAATTTGGAGAGGGCTAAGTGGATTAGTAGATACTTGGAGCAGAGGAACAAATAGCTCGAAGATCAGTAGGCAATCATGGAGTTGCAAACCATCCACGAGAATCACCAAGCTGCCCAAAGGCAGAGGATTGAGCTCACTTCATTGGAGCAAGAGATTAATGATGATCAAGAGTCTTGGATCGAGAGAATCAACATCCACCTGGAGAGACTACTGGAGAAGGCCGATCGGGACAAAGCATTTTTGATACACTTGGATTTCCATTATAGGGTGTGCAATATGAGTTCCAAAGCACGAATAAGAGTCTAAAGGCGAAATTGAAGAAGGCAATAAGGAAGCAAAAGAGGCAAAAGGAGCATGATCGCCTTCAGATATTGGTCGAATCCTCTTTAGCCTAGCATGACACTTGATGATGATGATGATGATGATAGTGGTTAACGTCCACTGAGACCAAATTGGTCTATCGGACCTAAAATCTTCTTAATTTTTACTTGTCTGGCTTCTCGTCTTTCTTGGCGAGATTGGTGTTGTAGCTTTCTTTCTTTTCTCTACGGTCTTCCAACTTTCTTTGTCTTGCATCTCCTTCATCTCTTCTTGGGACATTGGTGTCTTAGCTTCGCGATCTATAGTCGGAGAAGTTTGGTTTAGGAGATCTGCTTTGCTGTTAAATGAAGATTTATTTTCTGGGGTATTCAAATCCTCATAACTGTTGATTTGTTGGGGCGGGCTTTCTCCTTGCTTGCTTTGAGAGTTGTTTCCTTCTTCCTTGATTTCTTGTGACTCAGAGTTTTCTCTAGAATATTCTTCTTTGATGACAGTGTAGTGTTCTTTTTGTGCTCCTTCCACCATGTAGATCTGTGGTAGTTTTTTCTAGCAAAATTTTTCTCAGAGGCTTTCGGGCAATTTTTGGCTAGATGCCCCGTCTCAAAGCACGATCGACATCTGAAGAGGACACTTTCATAGTCAAGCTTCTGGTTCCACACATAGTCTTTACTTGTTAGGTTTATTTCAGCTGGGAATCCGGTGCTGAAATCCATTTCCACACAGATGCGTGCATAGGTGGTTCTGGTATATTCCTCTGTTTCTGGGCACCTGCAGTAAAATTTCCCAATTGCATTTCCGATGGCTTTTAGCGAGGAGAGATTCCAGAGATGCAAGGGTAGGCTTGGCAATCTCACCCAAACTGGTGCTGAGGTTATCACTGCTG